>JAPMOB010250745.1:0-11203 GCA_029875015.1 Lepomis gibbosus | reverse complement strand
CATCAGTGCACACTGTACCTGGCTAGATCGACGTAATTCTCCCTGCAGTATCTCTGAGCTTCAGTCCAATTCAAAGGTGTCTTAACTTTTACAAAGGAGGATGTGCCATTTACTGAACCTGGAAATATATTGATGAAGAGAAGTTATTAACAATGTGCTATGCAGAAGGTCTATTAAGCTTTTTGTTCTTACACTACAAGAAAACTCACCGTTGTAGCACACAGAGTAGAATTGGATGTTGCAATTAACGTCCAACCACTTTCCATTGTAGTCAGAGTAAAAGTTATAGTTTTGAAGTATCACACAGGACTTTCGTCCGTTAGGATTAAAGGGATGTCCAGGAGCCCAGTTTCTGTACGCTGTCTCTCCTTCACCATAGAAACGGCTGTCACTCAGGGACCATCTCAAGTTGTCACCATAGAGGCCTATCCAAGCCTTGCCTGTTCAAACAGATGTTCATTATATAACAGCTGGAATTAAAATAGTTGCTGAATTTACCTAAAATGTAAATAACTTTATTGAACATCCCTTATCTTATGTGCCTCCTCTATTTTTTACAAATGGTCTTTGTTGTTCTTTCAAATTCCATAATACATTTTATACTTTCATCTAATCAAAATAACCTTCTCAAAAACTTGGTTGTTGCCTTGCTGTTGTGTATGTATATGATTATACATCAGTATTTAGACATTATATTTATGTTTTGTATATTAATCCAATATTGAGAACTTGCCTGTGTAGCTTGGTGTGGTGCTGAGTACAGCATTGGCGTCAATTGAGGTTCTTATGGTGGCCAGGTCAGTGTAGACCCGTCTGCAGAAGGTCTGAGCTTCAGTCCAGTTCAGCGGCGTAGCCTCAAAGTAGTACTGACGAGTTCCTAAAATGAAGCATATTCTGTCTTTTATTGCCTACTTTTTCATAAAGAATTTAGACTCTTTGCAGTAGTGATACGGTACTGTGGTACTGTTTTACCAAATATTTTACTTGATGAGATTTTTGTATGCTAGCAGAATTCACTGTGTCATGACTACAGAGCATTGAAACAAGTAGTGCTCGGTGCAGTGCTGTATTGAATGTTTAGTGCCTTAACACTTTGTCTATCAGCTTGAGTCAGATCAAGTTTCAGCCTGCCTCAGTAAACTGGTCTTCACTGTTTGCCACTAACAATAAATAGAAGAAGCTGTTCAACCACTGACGCATTTCGTTTTAAGCATCTTTTGTCTCATAACTTGTACTCTTTGTCTCAGGCTGTCACAAAAATACACAGTCTATATGTAGTACTGAGTCAAAAACCTTTTAGGAATATGTTTTGATTACATGGAAAGAGGAATATTCTAAAACATTGATAATTTTTTTTGCACCCATTAATCATGAGCTGAACTCAAAGATCTACGACTTCCTCAATGTACACAAAAAGCCCATTTCTCTCAAATAATGTTCACAAATCTGTCAAAATCTGTGTTAGTGAGCACGTCTCATTTGCCGAGATAATCCATCCACCTCACAGGTGTGGCATATCAAGATGCTGATCAGATAGCATTGGAATTACACAGGTGTGCCTTAGGCTGGACACAATGAAAGGCCACTCGAAAATGTGCAGAACTGTATTTGGGAGGTGGGGTGGCTTCCAGTGAGTATCTGGTGTGACCACCATTTGCCTCATGCAGTGCACATCTCTTTTGTATAGAGTTAATCAGGTTGTTGATTGTGGCCTGTGGATAGTTGGTCCACTCCTCTTCAATGGCTGTTAAGTTGCTGGATAAGATGCAGGACCTGGAACATGCTTTCGTATACACCGATCCAGATCATCCCAAATATGCTCAATGGGTGATATGTCCGGTGAGTATGCTGGCCATGCAAGAACTGGAATGTTTTCAGCTTCCAGAAATTGTGTACAGATCATGCTGCAACATGAGGTGATGGTCGTGAATGAATTGTCTGCCATCTGGCCTGTACAATGAAAACCAGAATTCATCCATGAAGAGAACACCTCTCCAATGTGCCAGACGCCATTGAATGTGAGCATTTGCCCACTTAAGTCAGTTACGACAACAAACTGCAGTCACGTCAAGACCCCAGTGAGGATGACGAGATGAGCTTCCCTGAGATAGTTCCTGACAGTTTGTGCTGTGATTCTTTGGTTATGCAAACCGATTGTTGCAGCAGCTGTCTGGGTGACTGGTCTCAGACGATCTTGGAGGTGAAGATGCTGGATATGGAGGTCGTGGGCTGGTGTAGTTACACGTAATCTGCGGTTGGGGGCCGGTTGGATGTACTGCCAAATTCTCTGAAATGCCTTTGGAGACAGCTTATGGTAGAGAAATGAACATTCAATTCCAGGGCCACAGCTCTGGTGGACATTCTTGCAGTCAGCATACCACTTGCATGCTCCCTCAAAACTTGCAACATCTGTGCCATTCTGCTGTGTGATGGAACTGCACATTTTATTGTGGCCAGCCTACGGCACACCTGAGAAATACCCATGCTGTGAGGTGGATGGATTATCTTATAAGGAGAAGTGCTTGTCACTTCTCCTTTGCTCCCTATTCAAAATGATCCAACTAAATTTTTCAAATCAAGACAACATTTTTTTTTAATCACTGGAGATTAAACTGTTCACTATGATGCAAAAGGAATATACTGAAGATATACTGAAGAAAACCTTCTTCAACAGTACATAATGACAACAATCTAACACAGTAGCAACACAAAGGATGCTAACCCTAGCTGCTAGCATGGCTGATGTTCACAGCAGTAGGGATAACCGGTCAACATGAATATAATTGCTTATTTAGGCACGGTTAGGGTAAGGGTAAGGGCCTTTTGGGAAGCTGTCAATATCTTTTATATGTGGCTAACAACCTAGTTAACTACTAGCGCTTCTGGTCTAGACCGGGCATTTCATTCAGACGCGCCCGGGGGCTTCTCATATGCCGAAGGCTACCTTTTGCATCAAATACTATGATCAAATAATGCTTAGCCCTTCTGACATCCTGAGATGAAAACAGAAAACAACACACGAGTAATTATGAATATGCACATTTGTGGTAACCTTCTTTGACAGACAGGAACACTTTTGTGCATGTGCAGATAGGGATCTGGCAGGCAGCACAGATTTGGTATCTACAGCTCAATAACAGATTTGACAGATTTGTGAACAATATTTGAGAGAAATAGGCCTTTTGTGTACATAGAGAAAGTCTTAGATCTTTGAGTTCAGCTCTATATGTCATAACTGAAAATGACAAGAAACACATTTTTGATTTAAACAAAAAGAGAATAAATAAAAATAAAAATAAGTAAAAGTTATCTTAACAATGTCGGTTTGGAAGCACACAAAAAAAAGCAAGAAACAAAGACAACATTAAAGCTGCAAGCAGCGTTGGGCAGTTCTGGAGCTCTCCCGGTGTGTCTGTGAATTTGCCATGCACTTTAGGACATTGCACAAAGGTGTTCACTTCCTGTGACCACTTTGTGACACTACATAGCACTTTGCACTACGACTATAACTGAACATGTGGGTGTGTTTGGGGCAGGACTGTTATCAAGCACATAAAGTTTAGTGCAGATGTAAGCATATCATTGATTTTGGACGCCACACCACAGGCACGGCGTGTGACAAAAGCTCACCGTTTGTACAACTTTTAATCCTCAATGGCTTTCGAGACAGCAAAGTCTACTCAAAAGCCAAGTCGGTCGGACCAATTCTGTAGCAGGAGTTTGTCAAACCATGCAAATATTACCACAAAATTCAAATAGGCCGACTTCCTGTTGGGTTTAGGGCATCACTCTGGCTGCTTCATTTAAGGTCACTTCCTGTTGCCAGCAGGTGGCGCTAGGACTACGAGTGAATATTCGCTTGTAGACTTGTTCAGGCCGGGAATCTTTTGAAACGTGTCAAGTTTGGTACAGATCAGAGCATGTACAGTCAAGGTACAACAACTTCCTGTGTCATGGCGAAGAGTTTAACTTTGCCACCATGCCACAAGTTTTACAACGTGGCTTCATCAATGTGTTATGAGTTTTCTGGGACAGTTGTAGTTGATATGTCCAACCTGCTAGTAATAGTAAATTACAGCAAAAAATTTCCTGTTGCCAGTAGGTGGCGCTATGATTTTTAGTGAATATTGGCATATGGATGTGTTCAGAGCAGGACTATTGTTATACTTATCAAATTTGGTGCAGATGTGATTATATGCATTGATGTTATGACAACTTCCTGTTTCATGGCGAATCCCCAATTTTCAATGACACACCACTGGAAAACTGTCCGACTTGTAATAACCATTAAAATAACTTTTAATCCTCAATGGGTTTAGAGCATGAAGGCGAAAATTTGAAGTTAATCAGACTAAATCTCTAGAAGGAGTTTATTAAAGTACAAAGTCACCAAAAATGACTATTAAATCCAAAATGGCCAACTTCCTGTTGGGTTTGGCAGAGGCTTTTTGTGCGTCTGGACATGATACACGTACCATAGAAATTTCGTACACGTTGGTGGAAACTTAGCTTCGGGGGCTGCTCTGTAGCGAGCAAGCCACTTCAGTTTCAATAGGGACCTATTGAGCGGTTTGGGCTCGGGCCCTAATGAAGTTAGCTTAACTAATGAAGAAGCAATAAGAAAAATTGTCAAATGTAACAAAGAAAAACTACTACTGCTGGAAATTACTATTAACTTTCCAGTAGTTTCCCAAATTACAAGATGAAAATGTTATTCCTGGTTAAATACACATTGATGAAGTTAAACTACTTACCAGTGACAGCAGTAATGCTCACTCCTCTGCTTCGGACGTTCTCAAACACAGAGTAGAGAGTGAATGGGTATATAGTTCCAGCATTGAGAGATGAGACTGTGTAAGTTACTGGTCCATCTCCACCTGGTGCAGTGATGTCGATCTCTGCACCATTAAACTGGAGAATGAAGCTGATGTTGTTGTTCACTTTGTTCCACTGCAGAGTGATACTGGTGACATTTTGTGCTGTAGATCTGAAGTTTCTTGCGTTTGAAGGAGCTGAGACAAAAAGAGCAGTGAAAATAGATTAACAAATGATTGTCAATAAATTAGTTGTGAAAATAAAAGTTTCACAACTAAATGGTGTTTATTTTGTGTTCCCACACATAAAAATGTCAGGGACAGATCAAGTGAAACAATTCTTTTTATTACTAAGCATGTTTTTTTCTAGATCCAGATCTCACATTCTGTAGTCATATCCATCACACTTTATATGACAACAGAGATGTGATGAATGATAAATGGGTAATCACTATGTACCAAAAGTAAATATTCTTAAAGTAAATGGATTTTTCACTGTTGGACAAAACAATGCTGAATTAAATTAACGTGTAAAAAAGTGCATGTTGTTAAGTATCACATTCCTTCAATGAATATTATACCCAGTAGATACGTCTTGGTTTTACACTGGTGCTCTGAAAAGCAGATGATGGCTCGCTAAGCAGATACAGAGCATAGAAATAAAGTGACATATATTACCTGTGACTGCAGTAATGCTCACTCCACTGCTTCTGATGTTCTCAATTACAGAGAAGAGAGTGAATGTGTATTCAGTTGCAGCAGTGAGAAATGAGACTGTGTAAGTTACTGGTTCATCTCCATCTGGTGCATTAATGTTGATCTCTGCACCATTAAACTGAAGAATAAAGCTGCCGCTGTTGTTCACTTTATTCCACTGCAGAGTGATACTGGACTCATCTTGTCGTATTGATCTGAAGTTTTCTGTTTTTGGAGGAGCTGAGACAGAAGAAGAGAAGGGAATGAATTTATCAACAAATGTTTTTGTGAAAAATTATTCATGCTCCATCTGGCTGATAAGGTTGCTCCATTTTGTATACCAGTGTTTGGGTATGAGCGATACAATTATTTAAGACACATGTTTGTATTGTATATGTAGCATTTTACATCAAACCACATCACATTGTGTATTTCACAAGACACATAATGAACAATACACGCAAAATTGAAAATGCATAGGCCTTTAATTTGAATAACTATGGTAAAATAGTTTAATGTGTTGGCCAGTACAGATTTGCTGCAAGCCTTGACTGCTCTCTGCCCGAGACCAGGCCACCACACACATCACCGACCGTGCCCACCAGTAGACATAAACAAAATTTCCAAACAAATTTTAAGAAGTAATTGTTAATGGTGTTGATGGTGCAATGGATAAGATGCCTGTCTTTAGTCTGAGAGACCCGCGTTCAATCCCCCACTGTGATCCATACAACGTTGTGTTCCTGAGCAAGACACTTAACCCCTAGTTGCTCCAGAGGCGTGCGACCTCGGACATGTATAGCAATTGTAAGTCGCTTTAGATAAATGCATCAGCTAAGTGAAAAAAATGTAAATGTTAAATACTGTGCTGCTTACAACATGATCACTAGTTTAATTGCTGTATATACCCTTCTGAACAGCATTTAGCAGAAGAAGAGTAAAATATGGAACATACTCATGTACACAGACGTGTACACAAATCTTAATTTAGTGTGAATCTGATGTTAAAGTTATGATATATAATTGCTAACATATAACTAAACTTAATTAAACTTAATGCAACAATGAATCTCTACACAGTACGTGAGTGAATAAGATGCATTACTTGTTGAGTAACAGATGAACGGGAAAGTGAGGGAGCAGCTATCATCTGACCAGCGACCAGAATTTCTGAAATCTGTGGTGACGCACTGCTCTGCGCTGTCTGGTTGCCCGCTGGCCCAGTTTTGAAACAGAGAGGTGCTCCCATCAGACCACAGTTGTTCCAAGCGCAGACCGATCCACACAGAGTCCCCAACTGTCAGCTTTGTGATGACGTCATTTTCTGCCTGATTTCGTACACTGCGAGAGAAACAGGAGCAAATTGAATTGAGTTTAACAGAAAAGGTAAACATAAAAGAAAGAAGAAAGTCAGACAATGCAGTGCATTGTTAGTGATTGTTGGGAAATATAATATTGCAGCTAATGTGATTATTTAAAGATTTGATAACAGGACAACCTAACTATTGATTGAAATGTTATGATCAGTCTAACATAATCAACTTCAAACTTCTTACTTCTATTACTAATAAGACTTGTACTCATCATCATTTTCATACTATGTGACTGAGGTGCAAGTGCTTCACAGTCATAAAACTAAGGATGAAAAATATATAACTCATTACAGTTAAAAAATTATATTACTAAATAGACAGACAGGAAGACAGTGATTCAAATGATAGAAAGGATCAAATAAAACAGTTTTGGCAGATTTCCAATCCATTTGGGATTTCTATCATCTGTCATAATACTGAAGAAACTGAATTTCATTAACAGAACAGATAGAAGTTGTTAAGCAGTTGGTTCAGTCCTGTACTATTGTATGTGTTGGAGTTCATCAGTGCACACTGTACCTGGCTAGATCGACATAATTCTCCCTGCAGTAGCTCTGAGCTTCAGTCCAATTCAAAGGTGTGTTGACTTTTACAAAGGAGGATGTGCCATTTACTGAACCTGGAAATAAATTGGTGAAGAGAAGTTATTAACAATGTGCTATAAAGAAAATCTATTTTGCTTTTTGTTAATTCTTATGCTATAAAAAAAACTCACCGTTGTAGCACACAAATGTTCGTTGGTTGTTGCATGTATAGTCCCACCACTTTCCGTTGTAGTCTAAGTAATAGTAATAGTAATTGAAATAGTAATTGTTTTTGTACGAGCTTTGAAGCACCGCACAGTGTTGTTGTCCGTTAGGATTGTAGGGATGTCCAGGAGCCCAGTTTCTGTACGCTTTCTCTCCTTCCCCATAGAAGCTGCTGTTACCCAGGGACCATCTCCAGCTGTCCCCATAGAGGCCTATCCAAGCCTTGCCTGTTTAAACAGTTCATTATGTAACAGCTGGAATAAAAATATTTGCTGAATTGACCTAAAATGTAGATGAATATACTGACCATTCCTTTAAATTATGTGTAAATATGTATTTTTCATGAAGGGTCTTTGTTGTTCTTTCACATTCCATAATATATTTTATACTTTCATCTAATCAAAATAACCTTATCAAAAACATGGTTATTGACTGGCTGTTGTGTATGTATATAATAATACATCAGTATATACAAAATATGTTTATGTTCTGTATATTTTTCCTACTTGCCTGTGTAGCTCTGTGCGGTGCTGAGTACAGCATTGGCTTCAGTTGGGGTTCGTATGGTGGCCAGGTCAGTGTAGACCCGTCTGCAGAAGCTCTGAGCTTCAGTCCAGTTCAGTGGCGTAGCCTCAAAGTAGTACTGACGAGTTCCTAAAATAAAGCACATTCAGTTTTTCATTACCTACTTTTATTAAAGTATGTAGGCTTTTTTACAGTGAACATGAAGATGCACTATGTATTAGACATTTCAGCTATACTGTGGATTTTACAAAACATTTTCCTTGTTGGTGAAATTTTTGTATGCTAGCAGAAATCACGTATCATGACTACAGAACATTGAAGTCAGGTGAAGTTTCCCTCTGCCTTAGTAAACGGGTCTTCACTGTTTACCAATGACAATAAAAAAAGTATCAGTTCAACCACTGACATCTTTTTGGTCTTATGCTATACTCTTTGTCTCAGTTTATTGCAGAAATACACGCTGTATAAGCAGTACTGAGTCAGAGATGTATAAGTAGGATGGTGTTTATGGTGTTATATGGAGAACACCATAGACAAATATTTAAGATGTATTAATAACTTGTTGAAAATCAAACAGACAATCTTCAGTTTCATCATATGTCACCACTGAAATAAGAATAATGATAATTTAAAGTTATGTTTACAGTTACTCTGAAACTCCCCCACAAACACAGACAACACGAAGTTAACTTAGTTACATGAACAAGGAATAAGAAAAATGTTTAAATGTAACAAGGTGTGACAAATTGGGTTTGCTCCCCACTTGTCCCATACAGGTCATTATCCACTTTAATGATTATTATGTTATACAAGTGTTTATTTTTGTAATTTCCCTTGGTTTGTGTAACAGTGCACCACTTATTATCCCGGGTTGTTGTGTTTAGGTTACAAGTTTGACCACTAGGGCCCTTCTTCTTCTCTTTCTCCAGACTGCAACCATGACTTTTAAAGGTGCATACTGCCACCTACTGGATGAAACAGTTTCCCAGTGCAAAAAAACAAGTACAGTGTTCACCCAGAGATATCAAAAGCTTTCAATTCTATGTCTCAAATTCAATTGTCTGAGTTGTTGTTGCGAAACCTTCTCTCTGTGTAATGTCTATCTCTTGTCCAGATATGCCCACAATGTCAAAGAATCTGCTTGCAGCATCCAACACCATCTTAATCCTTTGTAATATAATTTTTATTTCCACAGCACAGTTGACTATCATGGCAATGGATGCCAAAAATCGCTTCACTAGCAAAGACCACGCCACAACAATGTGTGATTTATGCAAATATGGAATGGATGGATTATGGAGGATGGATTAAAGCACATAGAGGGAAAGGTGATGGAAGTCGTCTGATAGGCTGGTCTGAGAGGTTGTACAGAAGACCAGGCAGAGAGACTCAGTGTGGGGGTTCCATCTTGGAATTGTTTTCGCTCAAGCTTATTTCAAGCCCCCAAAAAGAGTCAGATTAAGATTGAGTTTGAGTTCCTCAAGCCTTGTTTAGCCTGTTAAAGCGGACTGAAAGAGCGTTTGTGCTGAAATTGCTGTTGGACATGAGAGGAGAGGAGAATGATGTGATGCTTTGAAGCAATTTTGGGCTAAAACAAAAGTGTTGCGTTTATAATTTTGTTCAGTGTATGTTTGAAATACAGAGGAGTGAATTAGTTTAGGGACCAAATGAATTGTGGGAAACAAATTTAAGGTCATTTTTTGATTTGTGTGTTGAAAGTAAACAACAAAAATTATTTTCTTAACTTTTGATCAATAAACTGAATTGAAAGATCTCAGCTTGTTCCTTTAGTGGTGAGTCGCAAACCTCCCCATAAAACGACAGTCACAAGTATAAAACAAGTAAGGTGCCTGTTTAAACAAGTCACTTAACTACTCTAAAGGCACAGAAAGAGGAAAAGAGAGACTGCATGTCCAGCCAATCAAACCAGCTACACCTGATCCAGCCGCAGCTGCATCCGGAGGCGCCGTGAATAAAATCAGAGCTCTTGATGGCACAATAGACCAAATGAAGCACCTTGAGTTAACTAGTTGGATAGACAGCTTCACTGCTTCATGAAGCTTCATCTCGCCATAACTACTCTGATGCCCACCTCATATCCTACTTCGCTCTTCACGTCCTCCTCTGACTCTGTTTTCCTCCGCCTAAACCACACCTGGGCCCACCTTTCCTGTTTTATAGTAATAGGATGGTCATGGATGACATCAGTGGGCCAAACCAAACTGGGGGGTTCTTTTGTTATAGTAATGTTTCTTTTACTTGCTTTTCAGTTGTTCTAAGTAAATATATGAAAATCCTCCTTAGTGCCCTGTAGAACCGTGTTTGAATCCGGGTAGGGAGACTGTTCCCGCCCTTCACTACACAAGGAAAAAATTACTACTTGTAAGTATTACTAACTTTCCAGTAGCTTCCCAAGTTGCAAGATAAAATGTTATTCCAGGTTAAATATACATTAATGAAGTCAAAAATCTTACCAGTAACTGCAGTGACGTATACTCCCGTGCTTCTGACGTTCTCAAACACAGAGAACAGAGTGATTGTGTATGTAGTTCCAGCAGTGAGAGATGAGACTGTGTAAGTTACTGGTCCGTCTCCACCTGGTGCAGCGATGTCGATCTCGGCGCCATTAAACTGGAGAATAAAGCTGATGCTGTTGTTCACTTTATCCCACTGCAGAGTGATACTGGTCTCATCTCGTCCGATTGATCTGAAGTTTTCAGTTTTTGAAGGAGCTGAGACAAAAAGAGCATATATAACTAACTGTACATAAAAGTGAAAATGTTCCCTTTGACTATTAAAGATAGTTCATTTTGTTTCCTCACATAAACACAACATTAGAAAATGCTTAAAGGTAATTATACTTAAATTAAAAAGGATTTTACAGTTTTAGCAAAACATTGCTGAGTTAAATTATCATTCAAAAAAGTGCATGTAGTTAAGTGGAACCTTTAATGAATATTATACCGAGTTGATACGTCTTGGTTTTACACTGGTGCTCTGAAAAGCAGATGATGGCTCGCTAAGCAGATACAGAGCATAGAAATAA
>JAPMOB010250743.1:0-40056 GCA_029875015.1 Lepomis gibbosus | reverse complement strand
AACACCAGGGGGCAGGCTGGTACTCTCATCCAAGCAACAAGCCTCAAACCATACAAGTCTGAATAACAGGCCTTTTAAGTTGTGTAACAGTTTTTTTTAAAGTAGATCTATTTGTCATGTCATGGGTTCGGGTTTTGAATGGCACTGAAATAGCTCCTCTACCATAAAGTGACCACTTGTTTCCTGTTAAACCAAGTAGAAAGCTTAAGCTAGCTTAATGTTTGAGTGGTGAATGAATAAAGCGCACTCGTTGCCTCTTTCTTTCTTTTTCCCCTGCTGAGAGGCGATTTGTCTCCTCCAGAGCCTGATGTTGTCTTCTCGCCCCCTTTTTGTGTGTGTGATTGTGATTTGTAATCCTTGTCTGCCACATCAGGCAAATTGGTGGCGATTGCAGTCATCGATGAGAAGGGCCCCACAGAGGAGAGTGGCAGGTACAAAGAACACTGAAATTAAAATGCATGGCTGTATATAAATGACTGCCATACACTCCCACAGTTACCACAATAGTTTCGCTTAAGTGCAAGGCTTTCAAATAGAGATAAGACTTGCTGTTATTGTTTGGATCTTCCCACAAATTGCAGGCACCGGCTAAAAAAAGGGTAGACTCATGTGGCATTTCACTCTCTTCTCATTTGCTTTTAGATTAAAGACCTTGATTCAGAGGGTGGCAAAGGAATACAGAGAACATTTTAACAGGTAAGGCACGGATACGCGATGAGGTGAACGATGAACATCCAATTTATACATTTATTCTGGGATGGTGCACTCACTGGGGAACGCTGCCTGTCTATTCACAAGCAAGTTTATGCCTTTGTCAGGGCACGTCTGTTTTGGTTGAGGTTCAGTAGAAAGGTAATTATGCAAAATGTCAGCTTCCAAATATAGGTGTTCTTTTCAGCTGTCAGTCAAAAAGTCAGCTCGATTTGTATTAATGCATCATTTTCTGTTTTCCCCAGCTCAAATTGTGCAGCAACAGCTGGAGATGTACTGTACTACCTTGTTCTTTAACTGGAGAGGGAACAATTTAATAAGGCACTGAATGCCAAAAGGAAATGCACTCAAAATGTATAATTTCATAACAGCATTATTGTTATTGCTGCTGTTGGTGGAGAGTAAAGGTTGCAAAAAAGACGGTGGAAAGCAGAGATGATGCAAGAGCACAGACACCCTAATGTTTAACACACATGCGTATGTGCATGGCAGCATGATATAGTGAGTACAGTAGGTAGGTCATCCTTCACCTGGAGGACCCGGGTTAAAACAAACTTGGGCTTTGCTGAAGTGGCTTTAAATTCAAATCCGCTCTAAAGTCGCTGTTCTGTAGCTGACCCCTATCTCTGATCAATCCCAGTAGGGCGGCAGGCGACAAGAGGATTTCCTTAAAGGGATTAGTACAAATAAGAAAAGCATCACATTTTTATCATTAAGTTGAGCTGAAGTTCCTTACTGTGCCCCATCATTGACCATGTTGCCTCATCAGATAGATTTCTGCTTTTGAATAAGAGGTGTATCTCAAACCACCTTGATAAAAGTGTTTCTCCCCCTGCAGGAATTCCCATTAGGACTGATTGAATTACACAGATCCCTATCTGATCCAATTAGGCTACTATCCGCCACCCTACCCGGTACCGGTGTTTTTAAGACTTCTGTGTTTGAGAGCCCCACTGAGATCAGAGCTGCCTGCAGTGTTCTGACACACCTGAACGCTACTTGTAATCACAAGTTGCAGGTTTGAGTGTCGCCCCCGGTGGTGGGTGGAAGCAAGCGCACAGAGTCAACAGATCATAGGTGATGACTGACATTTGAATGAGCTGACAGCGTTTGAGGCAGTAATGAATGTCGCAGTATTCAGCTCACCCACCATTTGTAGCATTTTGACAGAACAGTGAATGCAAATCTCACATCTGAGGGAGCAAGTCTCCCTGTGGGGGCAGAAATAGGCACATCCATAATTGTGGGAAAGTCTGATTTTGTCAGGTGGTGGGTGTGTGTTGGGTTAAAATTCTGCACCAGTCATTATTGTCTTGGCTTTTATGTGCCAGTTGCTGCACAGAAAGTTGGTGCAACAAGATGAGATTAGACAAGAATCCTTGTCACAAAGAGCCTCTTCACAAAGTGAAACCTTTGACCCGTGACTTTCTGTTCATAAATGTTTCTGGACTCTAGGTTTCAGATTGTACATACGATTAGATGTTGAGAAACATTTTTAAAATTTCAGAACACTTTCAGAACATGTTAAAGCTGCACCAATCAATATTTTTATATTTACAATTTATTGTGGATGAATCTACAGAAAATTATCACTCTGCAGTTCCCCTCAGCTCCACCGTGCTACTTCTTTACTGTTTTGGTTCTGTCCCTTCGCACACAAAAAAAACCCCTCTGTTGCTACCAGCAACCAACGAGAAACATGGTAAGCTGGTGAACATACTGGAGTATTTAGTAGCTGAATAGCCAGATATTTAGATGGTGAAGGCTAAAACAGAGCTAATGAATGCTAATGTTATAATCTCTTCGCTAACACATGTGCCACATCAACTTCAACTTCATTGGGGCGGCTGTGGCTCAGGAGGTAGAGCGGGTTGGCTGTTAATCGGGAGGTCGGCGGTTCAATCCCCGGCTCCCCCAGGCTGCGTGTCGAAGTGTCCTTGGGCAAGACACTGAACCACGAATCCCCACTGTGTGTGAATGTTAGCTTCTGTTTGAGCACTTACGCTCAGTGAGTGAATGGTGAATGCAGAAGTAGTGTAAAAGTGCTTTGAGTGTTCGAAAAGACTAGAAAGGCGATATACAAGTACAGAGCATTTACATCAACATTGCATTTACCAAGTGGCGAAAATAAATAAATGAATACAGATATAACATTTTAAAGCCACTATAAATTTAAAAATTGCCAACTTTGGCGCACCCCCAGTGGTATTATTAAAACAGACGCAGCATTGAAAGCCAATTCCCTATCCCCACACTGTTTCTGTCTTTTGTTTTTTTAATGGAGACCATCTGTATAATTTGAGATGCTTAAATCACATAAAAATATTATGGACGGTTGCCTTAAATTTGGTGATTTGTAATATTGCATGTGCTGATATGCGATTTAAAACATATGTAGGTGATTTTTCTCCCTATACTCTAGTATTTAGTAATTTTCTGTAAAGACACCTTGTATTTTAAGTTTATTTTAAAGCCTGCTGGTGACAAGGATGACATGATTTTCCTATGGAATATTCTTGCCTTTTATAAACCTCCTTCTATAATTTGACAATGGCCATTCACTTACCCAGAATATAAATTCTGTTGAAATCTTTTCTTCTCCCCTTTATGAGAACCACTGGACATGACTAATAATGTCAGTAAATATCTACCTTACTTAGAAACATTTCGTTGGTAAATAAATAACTTAGTCACTTGAGTAAATAGCCAAAATCTCCACTTCTTGAAAAATCTGGAAGTAATTACCAGAAAAAAAGCGTTTCACATTCTTGCCCTCCGTTTGCTCTGTGCCTCCTCTCACACATGCAAGTGTCTCCGTTGGTTACTCACCCTTCTTGGCCGGTCTGCCCGGCGGTCTGGCCAAGAAGTGTCAGTGTGAGTGGGAAGATGGTAATAAACGGGAAACAGAACTGTAAATATTTAAGTTACTGAGTAGGAAAAGTATTAACAGCAAAGTAAGTAAGTCTTGGACACATACAGACTATGTCTGATCCATAAGTCACAGTGCTGCGGCTTTCAGAGCAAAAGTTGCAAACTGACTTTTTGATGAGCTTTATTCCCAGTCTGGCCCTCTCTTGCCAGCAAGAATATCACCAAGGCAGACTGATTTTATATTTCATCCATCGGATTTATTATATACTTCAGTCTATTCATAATCGCGTCATCGATATAAGCGTAGGCAGTATTGTGTAACACCGAGGGGACAAACTTGCTAGATGTAGCTGTGATTCAAAATGAATATAATATATATGTAAAGGCCCACATAATCAGTCATTCAGTGGAAGTCACTGGCTTCCCTGGACTTGTGCAACCCCCCTCCCTAGTCTACCCACAATACACTCTGCTCAGACATAGTACAGCACAATGACATACAAATTGAATTCCTCCTCCTGCCTTATCATTTAGATAAATCACCGGAGTCTTTTTATGCGGTGGGAAAGATGAGGAGAAACAGGAGCCGGCGTAGGATGGAGCTTTGGGTATATTTTATTTTTGTGCAGTGACAAAAGTGATCCCAGTTTTCAGTAGAGAAAACATGCGATTCCATTTCATGTGGTTTCATAGGCGTGCCGTTTGGCAGGAAAGTTGGCATCCCAGTTTTATGCAGTCCACTGAGATAGGAAAAAGGTGCTCACTGTATTGAATGTTGTTTTTGATGCACTGTTCGTCTTTGTCTTGCATCCCCAGAGACTTCCAGTTTGGCCACATGGACGGGAATGACTACATTAACAGCCTCATTATGGGGTGAGTGTCTCACATCCAGCCTTACCTCTCTGTTCTCATGTCATCCTCCTCTTTCTCTGCCTCACATTACCTTCTGTCAGCTACTTGAACAGGTCTGGGCTGACTTGTAATGCCAGCCTCTGCCATTAAAGATGCTCTCTTGCTGAGAAGTCAATTACACAGACGGACTGTCATTTCTTTTTTAGTTCTCTTGGGAGTTTTAACCCCCCACCATCACCCACACATGCATATAAAAAAGCACAAGCTGCTCCAAATCTACTAGTGGACGGGTAGGATAGTAAGAGGGATATATGATGAATTTATAGATAAGGCTATGTATAGATTAGACCTATTGCGGTCATGTGTTTTTAATAGCTTGTCAGAGAGCAGCACTAATGATGCAGAGAGCTATGCGCTGACTGTTGGTGTGTCTTGCTCTGAGAGGCCCTGCAACTGACATCCCACACTTTTAATTAGACACGACCCTGCTAGTGTTACAGGCCAGCAGGGCTGTAGCAGTTGGTGTGTCTGTTTTGTGTCTACTAATGTACAGTATCTAATTATGTGCCTTTGTACAACGCTGTGTTGTTTGTGTGGGAATCTGCGAGCGTAATAGACCGCTACAGGATGTTATTTTAATTTGAGCATGTTCTTGTTTGTATGAAGGAGATTATAGCAGACATCGTCTCCTAAGTCCTATGTAATTAAAAGTGTGTCAGTGAATACAGTAGAAGTCATATTTGAAATATGACTACATTCAACTGGAAGACTCCCGGTGAACGGCTGAAATTAGACAGGCGGTGTTTATATTTAAGGATAAAAGAGGTGATTAGCCTTCCTAATTTTCTATGAGTACATGCAATATGTATTTCGCTGGGTTTAACAGGACTGAATTTGGCTGCGGTAGCACAGGATTAATTGCCCTCCTTTGAGGAATGAAATCCTGGCCTGTCAATGTCCACTAATTCTCTCCCTTAGGAGAGCCATGGAAATAAATCTGATGGCTTTTTATCCCTGTTTCTGTCATCACAGCGATTACTGTGTTCTGGCAGCGGTCTGTCTGGCGTAAGGCTGCTCCTGCTTTCACTGGAAGCACATAGACACAGTCATGAATACACACACATACAACATGAGCACCACCCTAAGCCTGAGGCTGTTTTGACTCTGTTTAAATGTGGGATTATCGCTAACCCCTTATATGGAATGCAATGTAGGCTATGAAAAACTTAGAGATGTGAGGTGACTGAAAAGTCTGCGTGTGAAGGGAAGGATTGTAATCATAGAAGGTGAATGACTAGAAAGATCATAATTACCACACAAACCAGTGGTCATGTGATTTGTACACTAAAGATTGGGAACATTTATTGTGTAAATTTAGTATAACTTGAATACCGCTTCCAAAGCTGACGAGTGACCAGCTCACATGCAAATAAAGTGGATTTCTGTTTACTTCAATGATTCTATTGTTTTTCAGTGTTTAATGTTTTAATGGAAAAATATGTTTTTTTTTAAAGGGGCAGAAACAGGCAGGTTTTATGTCCCCATGTGTCCAAAAAGTTACGTGGACACAGGGTGATAATCATTATCACAGTTTACAGTTACGTTTTTAATTAAGTCCTCTTGTAATAATTAAAGCTCAGAAAGTGCCTCTGGTAAGAGAAAGTGAAAAATTTGGAAAAATAACTAATGAACTGCTGATAACGAGCCAGAGTCCCAAATAAAACAAAAAATAACAACAGAAAAATTCCCCAAATGGGTACAGATTGTTTGCAATGCATGTTATTTTAAAAATCTAGTTTTGACATTTCTTTTTAATCCATATGCACCATCTTTTTTGTTTGTTTATTATTGAAAATTTATTGATTAAAAAAAAATAAAAATTCTTATCAAGAGTTAGACTAGAAGGTCGACAGCACTCACATATCTCTGTTAAGTATGGAGCTAAAGACATACAGTTAGCTTACAGTAGTTTAGCAAATTTCCCAAAATGTTGAATTATTCCTTAATTTTTTCATGCTAAACCTCCTGGTTTTAGCTTCATACATGAAGCATAGAATTAAGAGTGGTGTAAATTTATCATCTAACAAAAGGCAAGATAGCAAGTAAGCATATTTACTGAAATGTCAAACTGTTCCTTTTAATAATCCAAATAAACATGAATAAAATTCTTGTATGTTTTAAAAATAAAATATATAATTAGCCCCAATTACATGAAATCCGTTTTTTTGGCAGCAGAAAGGAAGCTATTATTATGTGTACTTTCCGCCAGTTTTTACTGTATATAGTACAGTATATGACCCTTCATTATGGGCGGCAAACCCCCAGCAGTCTCCACTCACAGAGGTGAAAAGGCTAATTCATATTTATTTTAAATAGATGCCATCTGTTGGAGTAGGCTGGATGTCAGAAGGAAAACCCATTCATAATATGTGTGTGTGTGTGTGTGTGTGTGTGTGTATATGTGACTGCAGATCTCAGCTGGACAGAGTAGTGAGGCGTTGATGACTATACTGCACGGGCGTGTGTGTTTTGCACTCCTGATCTCAGCCGGGTGGTGGATTGGGACAGTGATGGATATGTGTGCGTGTGTGTGAAATTTGTTGCCGGGTTGAGTAACACCGCAGGGATGTGAGGTGGCAGCGCTGTGATGGACTGTTTGTGTGCCTATGTGTGTGTGTGTATATGTGTGTGTATCTAAGCAGTAGGATACCTTATCTAAGCCAGGGTTTGGTGTTGTGCGAGATGTGTGAAAGAGGGATTTCTTGTTTATATGACCTTGTTTGTTATCTCACTGAGCTTTGTAATTCCTCTGCTGATTTGTTACAATAAGTAGGCTCCAGAGCGAACAGTGTCTCTGTTTCTGTGCTTTCTGCTGAATGATCACGGACTACTGGTCTTCTCTGTGTATGTTTTGTGTATGGCTCAGCATGGACGCAGAGTTGCTTTTCTCCAAGACTCCCTGCGATTCACTTGTCAGCTGTAATTTGTAAAGGTCTCTTTAACTGTGACCGGCACAGACCCATAAAGCCCCTGAGTTGCACACAGTTTGCATAAAAGATAGAAGAAATGCCACTCTGAAATAGGCCAGGCTGCATCGCCGTTTTACTCTGATTGAAAATCCTCCCCTTGAAAAAATGCCTATGGGAAAAGTTAGGTTGCTCTGAGTGAAAAGGAGTTGTTTATCTCACTATTTTATTCTGTGTTACAACTTGTTCTTCACAAAATCACAATTTGTTTCCATCTAATGATGCACTTTGATAATGGCAAGCCAAGGTGCTGAGGTTAAGAAGATTAAGAGCTGTTTCCTGTTTTTCCCAGTGAAGTGACAGTGCCCTCCGTTATCATCCTCAACACATCCAACGAGCAGTACTTCCTGCCCAGTGAGCCGATTGAGACCATGGAGCAGCTGGTCCAATTCATCAACAGTGTTTTGAACGGTTCTGCACAGGTCCAAATCTCCTCTAACCTCCCCTCTCCTGCTTTCTGTTTATGCATTCAGCTCAGTGTAGCTCTTCCCCCTCCCTCCCCTTGTGTTGTACCATTGTAATCACACTAGTAGTCTTCATTAATCAAGCATGTTGCCTTGCATTTTAAGTCCTCCCTGAAAATATTTTCACCAGATGAGGTATTTTTGCAATCTCCTTTTGCATGTTTAGATTTCATATTGCTTCCCGTCCTTTCTGAACAGATTATCTACAATAATTCCGCCTTCTAAGTCAAACATTGAAATTACTACATGACTGTATTGTAGAGTGTACACTAATCTGGAAAAGAAATGTCATCGCTTTCCTTGCACTACACTAAAGTCACTAGATGTATGAAAACGTAAGCCGAACAGCCAGAGGTCCTGTCCTTTTTTCCCCAAAGAAAGGTCTTGGCTATTTTTTGCTTGGCAAAACAAACCACCTCCCACCAAACATACAGAAACAGAAACCTCCATATTTCTGCAGTTCAGTTCCTGCCTGGACAGTTTCAGCCTTTTCATGTCATGCTACTAATGTCTGTCATGAGGTGTCTCAGTGCTGGTTTGTGCTTCATATAGAAATACACAGAATAATGTGATTTTAAATGCACTGAATTACATTTAACATAATACAGATCGTGCAAAAAAGGAACAATAAGTATTGAGTTTTGGTCTTTCTGGTCATTTTGTGAGTGTGGAGAGCTAATTTTTCCCCCCACACATAGCTAAAATTGTGTGTAAGTATTTTTCATAAGAAGCACGAAAAGCATAAACATTAAGGTAACACAGACGTCGTGTTTAGCCTCGCATGAAGCATGAACCAGCCAGAGGAGGACAGAGTTGACAGGCTGTGGCATCTCTAGCAGGTTTTTAGGGAATAGATGCATCTTTGGAAGAATATCCCCACTCACTGCTCCTGTGGTACTGGCTGTCTTTGTTTTTTTAGTCCTCTATCCTTCTCTCCTATGCTATTAAGAAAGAACAACTTGCTATAAAAATGCTTGGTAAAAACTTTTCAAACTACTTTACAGTCCTCTCACAGCTTAACCATAAGTCTGTGCAACACCTGCTTCTACAGACGTCATCCCATGCCCAACTTCAGCTCATTCACAGTCGTCCTCTTTAGTCATAGCTCACTAATTGGCCATCCTGATGATTTAGTGTCGGGACAGATCACTCATTGGCTGCCCAGGTGCTGTTGCCAATTAATGAGCTCAGGCAGAGTAGAACTGCTGGACAGTGAACAAACTAGAGTCAGGCAATTTTGTGCAGAGAAGCGGTTAATTAAACAATATTTTAACTGTCTGGGATGTGCTGACCATGTGACTGCATACCTGCGTGACTAGTTTGAGAAGTTTTTATCGCCATATTGATAGGAATTTGTTATTATTAACTGAGGTCAGGATGAAACCCTGCCTATGTACTATGTAAATGGTGAATATATAATATGGATAGACTAGATGCGGTAGCCACTCTGTCTCCACTAAATGATCTGTCTCCCTGCAGGCGTATGGAGGGGATGGCTTCATTCAGAGGATCAAGCGCGTGGCCTTTGATGCCAGATCCACCATTATGGTAAGTTGGTGAGAAGAAATATTAGCAGACTGTGTACATGGTGCAGCCTAGAATAAACTAAGCACAATACATTTAGCAATAATAATTGCAAAATAATAAAAAAAAATAATTCAGTCTACAGGATATTATAACTTTTACTCAAAAAACTTTTGACGGCAAAAAAAGCTGGTAAGGGGAACATTTAGCTGAACCGAAGTCGTGTTTGCCTGCTTCTCGATGACCCACCCTTCTCTGCTTCTGATTCGCTAGCAGTCCTTAACTAGGAACTGCACATGTGCAACTCCCAACAGAGTCTTGTAGAGGTGAGATGCATCACTCTATAGCTAAAACGAAGTGTTCAACACACAGGTTGAAAAGAGGAGCTACAGCAATGTGTGCAGCATGACAAAAAATATGGTGTTTTTTGTAAACCTGTTCTTGTACAACCCGTAAATAAGATTTTGGAATTCTGAAAATACCACCAAGCATAATTCTACCTCTTTAAATGCTAAAAGTTCAATATTCATGCTCCTTTTGCAGGGTACCTGCGGGGATTTAAAAAGTCTTAAATTTCATATTCCAAAAATATGGCCTTAAAGTATTATATTACATTTACAAAGTATTACATTTCATTGATCAAGGTCTTACATTTTTTCTTGTCCTTTCGTAGGATTAAATCAACGTAACATCATAAAAAAAAATTCTTTGTGTGCATGAGACTTCATAATATACTCCATTTGGTGTGACTCTGATGTTATATGACAGTACAGGTAACGTATATGTTTACGTCAGTGTTCAGCTGTACGCTCTGGTCTGTGGTGTGTTTATGGTGCACGAGGTCTAGCATCCAAGTTCTGGCGCATATCAGTCAGTTGTCAGGAAAGAAAACAAAACTTCTCTGACATGCTACTAACAAGCTAACGCTTGCTGGTCGCCTGAGAATGTGCAAGTGTCTGAAACTGAGAAAGCCAGAGATATGGACAAGTTGGTGGTTGAGACTGAGGGCAGTGCCGCTGAGATTAGCGCAAAAGGCGTGTCGGAGTGCGAGCCAGTCACACTTGGGCGAGCGCTAATGGAACAACAGAGCTGGAAGACCCGCTGCAGGTTACTGGTCAGTTAATGTTACAACAGCAACGGAGAGACAGTTGTGTATAAAAGGAGGACGGTGTCTGTGTGCCGGCGTTGCCCCACTGTTTTAAAGTTATGTGAATGGAAACATCCAACTAACGTTAACGCACATTAAACTTACATCACCAGACCGGAGCCCAAATTCTTCTCCCCGCCTGCCTTCAAGCCAATACTATATAATACTGTATTTCAAGCAGCCTTTAGTTGCAAACACAGAATAGAATTAATACTCACAGAAGCAATTGACATATTATATTATACATTATCTTATCTAGCCAAGGTGCAACTAATTGCAACAACTTATACCACACAGTTTTTTGGTATTTTTTATTTCACCCCTTAAGAGTTCTTAGTGCTCAAATATATACTCATTTCATAGTTGTCATTTACACTGTGGATACTGGGGACATTTCTCCATCACTTAAAGCATTTGTTAAATATGTTTTGAAAATGGCTTGCAACAAGAAATGTTAAAAAACAAGTGAAAATACTTTGAGATAGGTTTATTTGCACAATAAGAAAACATGCAATGCAATTTAAAGATAGAAGAAACAAATGTGCATTGCCCAAAAACGTTTCTTAAGCTAAAAAAACAAGCTGCTGAGTACTGCATTATATTCTTTTTATTATATTCTTTGAATTGTCACCTGAATCACTTTATATAAATAAAGACAATTCTACCATAAATTGGTGCAGAAAATGTCTCCAGAATGCAGGAAATTAAGTGTTTAGCGCTCAAAGTTTTCTAGGGGAGGACCCCCAGCACACTTAAAACAACAAAGGTTGACCGAGGTGCTTCACAGGCTAAAAATACAACAACAAACAATAATTATGCAGTAAAAGTACAGCAATAAAACATTATTATATATAGTTATATTAAAATTGCCTGTGATAATAACTGACTTAACTTGGAGGAAATGCCAAAGAAGCTTACAAGCAGTGATGTACCTCTGTACTAGGTATTTCATTAGCGCTACAATTAAACAGTTCATTATTATGGCACTGCTGAACACCTTCTACTTGTTGAAATTCTTCACACCATGCCTCACCTTGACTGTGTTTGCCAATTTAACTAAAATGCTGTATTTATGCAACCTGCACCAAGTTCAGTAACACTGTCAAACAAATGCCGTAGCGCTCTGCTCCTTCCTCATTCAGAGGACACCCCGGGCATGCAACTGATAATATGCAATGCAAGCAGTAAACACAGTATGGGGAAAGAGAAACAGGCAACAGAGCAGGAGAAGGTGGAGTGACAAGGGAGGGGAGAGCGTCAGGAGTCTGACTTTTACTCTCCTCCTACTTTTACTCTTAAGTAGCTGGTTCTTTTGGGAGAACTGGTGTTTATTCCACCAGAAGTATGATAGGAATGTAAATACAACAGCTGTGCTGTAATGCTCCTCAGTTGGCTCAGTTGTACAGTAAACACACAGAGCTTAACTCAGCCCATAACAGTGTCCTTAAAGGGATGTGGAGAACTCCCAAAGCAAAATTACAGATTGTTTAAGATACAGGGAATTCTGGTAAAAAGAGAGGCTTATAGAAATGTAATCTGTCAGGCCACGTATGACAATTTTAAAATGGAATTAGATTCGTCAGAAAAGGTTTTAATACAAAAGCAATATTACATTTCTTTGTGCAGCGAAGGAGCAAAGTGTACCAGATTTTTATTCAACTCTTACTACCTAAAAGAAAGTAACACCTGTAAGAGAAAAGAAAGGCCATTCTCTTCTTTCTGCCCTAAATTTAGCAAGCTGCAAGCATCACCATGGACGGTCTTGCTCACAGTGACATTATATGGTACAACGCAGATAGGCAGCAGCTATCACCTTGCCCCCGGAGAGCTTATCCACATGCACGTCTGACAGCAGCATGAGGAAGCAGCCACATTAGGCCCAATGACTCATAGCCAGCTGTGTTAGCATAGCATACCCATCTCTACCTCATCTAGCATCACACAGCACCAGCAATTACCATCCCTCTTGCAGCGGCAATGTCTGGAGGGGATGTGAATATTTCTCCTCTTCTCACCTCATTGGCAGAAGTTGTGACCGAATACTCCCCATCTAGGTTCTAGGATGTATCATCCTATATTAAGGCCAAGTGACTCATTTGTCACTGAGATAATTTTAAAGAAGAACTTGCAAAATTGTCCTTCAGTGACTCGGGCATTGTTGTTCCCTGCTGGAGGTAGAGGGATCGTGTTTCACGGGAGTGTAGTAGAACAAAAGTAAAATTTAATATGCAGGTTTAGAACATGGATGAGAATGAGATGCTCCTTTAATAGGTGAGGAAGACAGAAAATATGTTCAGAGAGACTAGCGTTGTTGCTTGTGTTTGAAGTTCATGATATCTTTATTTATCTCACTTTAAACTGTACAATGTAAAAGTGAAAGCGGCCTAAAGGATTACAGATAAAAGGGTACAACTCTCCATTGTGGTCATCAGTGTAAAACAAAACCAAAACAAACAAGACAGACGAGACGAGATAAAATACAAACAGTGTAACATAATACAGACATCCTAGAATTACATGTCAGAAATTAAATTAATACTAAAATATTAAAGCCTGCCCGAGTTTCTGTAAATGATTCGTGACCTGTCTTCTAAACACACTCGCGGAGCTTAATGGTGTAATGCAAATGAGTGAATAAATGAATGAATAAAAATACAACATCGCTGGTAAAAACACAAGAGCCTGTCCGCAATGTTTTCCCACAAATATTGTTGGATCTACCCTTTAAATTGTTTTTTTTTTCACTCTACCTAATAGCTGGGAGGCTCTTTACTATTGTAAACACTGGCTATTGAGAGAGATGTAACACTTTTATTAATCAGCCAGATACTCCACTTCTGTGATGCACTAAATTTGAATGAGCACTGAGAGAAATTGAGATACATTGTTAATGTGCTTGTTGTTTTATGGGTGAACTTAACAAATAAGGTCAAGGCAATTTAACCCATTAAGGGGCCTGGGGCAAAAATAGGCTTATGGAAACCTGGTTTGCTGCAACTTTCTCTACTCTCTCACATGGCAACTTTTTAATATTTTGCCCAGAGGCCCACACGCTATCCAACACTGCTTTGCTGGAATACTACCCTCTACACCAGTTAGCCTGTTACTCAGACTGAATTGACATCTTGTTACACTTCATACATTCAGCCCAACATTGTTTCCATGTTAGCTGATTTGTGTTGTGTTTTTCATTGATGTGGCTAAGTAGCTAGTTAGCTATGTAGGAAAAAAAATTATGAAGATCTCTGATTGGTCATTTTTTTTAAACCAGCCACCAGTGAGCATAAAACCAGATATATTTGAATTGCTAAAAAAAGATTTCGAGATCTATTTCCACACTAGGCTGGGAATTTAAATAAATACAAACTTATTTAGGAATATGCACATGCACACATAGTTTCCATTAAATACAAATAGTATTAAAACTAGAATTTCACATAGGGAGGCTCTACTGTGCAGGATAATGCTTCAACATTATACAGCAACTTAATACCAGGCGAAGATGCAGTGATGCAGAAATACACCAGGGTTTGTCATTACACCATGACTGTTTGGTGTGGTTACAAGTGCAAGAGAGCACAACTTGAGCCACGTTGAGTTACTCTTTAAGTATAAATGCTGGAACTTCCGTCTGGCCCTTATCACTTCAGTGAATACATTTTAGTGGTTCTTAGTACCATCGAAATTTTCAATTAATAAAATGAATACAAACAAATTAGCACAATGTGAAGGCTCGGGGGCCCCACTGGGCAGTTCCCTGCTTTGCCTGACTGGTTATCCAGACTTGAATAAGACAAGAAAAAATAAAGTTTCGGAAGGTGTTCTGAATAATGTTTATAGATAAAAATGTGAAAGTTCATATATTGTTCTCTTTTCTGTCCTATCCCGCTGTGCTTCTTTATTCTATTATTTCCATATTTCCCTCAACCCATTCGCAATTCTTTCCAACTTTACTTCTGTCTCCGTTTCCTCCCTCCCTTGCACTCCCCACTTTTTGTCTCCCTTTGATCTTTTGTTGTCTCCTTTCCTACATCAGTCGGTGTTTCGCAGCTCTCCACTGCTGGGCTGCTTCCTGTTCGGCCTACCGCTGGGTGTAATTAGCCTGATGTGCTATGGCATCTGCACAGCTGAGTCGGATGACGGTTCGGATGACATCGGTGCGCTCAAGAGCCTGACAGATGAGGAGGAGGACGAGGAGGAGGAGGAGGAGGAGGAGGAGAGGCAAGGCACCGCTGAGCTGGAGGGCCCCGAAGAGGGCGAGAACGAGGACGATGATGCTGGAGAGAAGGATCCCGAAGAGAAGAAAACCGATTAACACAGGGGGTCCCATCGGCTAGAGGAGGATAGACCTAGTCAAATGCAGTGACATGAAACTCAAAGACAAATCAATGTATTATTGTTCTGCTTCTTTGTCTTTCATATCACTTCCCCTCAAAGCCCCTCGAGCACAGACTGTTTCTGTGTCAGTGTGTAAGGTCAGCTGCTTGGTGAAGCCATCGAATCATGTTTATAAATAACAGCCATTTTAATGATGGAGTGTAAACAATATAATTTTCAAGATAAGAAGGGATGGCTGTGAACCAAACACACCACTTATTTATTATGATTCGACCAAACAGTGGTTTATTACATGTGATCTATGACCCTTTCTCTGACATTGTTCGTTGTTTTGTAACCACTTTAAATGCTCTATTTTTTTGTCTATTTTTTCTTTTTGATTCCATTTTGCTATGATATCCTAGAATAGTACATGTTGTAGATAGCAGATAAATCTTGCCTTCAAACTGAATACAACACACATACATACACAGACATTTTGTTCACCTCTTCCTCCAACCCAAAGTGTAGGCTTATCATGTGTAGTGATTGGTGAGAACAGAAAGCAAAGGAAGTGCCCAGGAAGGAAAATCTGCCATAAATGAATTGTGCTTTTTCTATTGTACGTTGTTGCCTGAAAAATGTTCTTCCTCTAGGGATGCAAAGTGCTGAGCATTTCTCATGCCAGCCACCTGTTAGTGTCCATTTATGAAGAGAGCTAGAATGGTAATTGGTATCAGTCTGTCTGATACTGGATAAGGCAAATGCACTTTTTTCTTTTAACTCATTTCAACCAACCTGATAAAAATTCCTAGTATAGATGCATTGTGCCCGTACAGCAGACCCCCATAACATGCATCAGTAGTTCCTGCGGCTTTTAACATCTCATATTCCTCAGATAGACCGGCTCTGTCTGTCTCCATATTTCAATCTGTCGTCCATCACTGGTTGCTGTATTGCATTCAGGAGACAGGTTGAAGTTTACATCCCGATGCACAGAAGTACACAGAGCGTGCAAAATATCATGACTGTCTTCCTATCACTTAGGTTCAACCTTTTTTTGTTATATCCCACTATTGTCAGTTAAAGTCTAAGTCTATGTAGTAGCTGAAATTGAGTAGGGGTAACAGCTTCCTCTTGGATTTAGGTGACCTGCCTATTTAATGAAAACGGCAAGTGTTCCTAAAATCTGCTACACCCTCTTTGATACCATTTTTATTAAAAATGCACAGTAGAGTGCACGTTGTTGCCATGTTAAAGCACCTGGAAACATGTTTCATCATCTTTAGTATCTTTGAAATGAAATCTTTGCCACTAAAGAAGGAAACAATACAGCTAAAAATGTTAATTCTTTTTTAAAAACACAGAGTTGAAACTCAAAAACTCAGGGTGTGATTTGATTTACAGTGGTGTTTCCGTGGCAACACAAGCTAATTTCACAACATCTGTAGTTACTCTTGATCTGTGAGATGAGCACAAACAAAACACAAACACTGTGTAAACATCCCTTGTGTTAAAGAACCAGGATGGTTCCACATTTGGCAGATAATAGTGTAATCATTTCTGGACCCCATCACTCACAGTACGAGCTGATGATTTAATTTAAAGCAGTAGTTTGAGTATACGGTACACTTACGCTTATTCAGTCTTGCCAAATGTTAGATGAGAAAGCTCATACCACCCACGTCTGAAGGGAAAATATGAAAATATTTAACTTACCACAAAGACTGGGAACAAGAAGAAAGATGGCATAAGCTTGCGGTTTTTCAACAAAAAAGTTTAACGTGTGAATTGGTGAGCTTTAGTGGTGCTTGTAGGCAGGCGCTTCTTTATGCTAAACTAAGCTAATGAGACATGAGCGAGGCATCAGTCCTCTCCTCCAGATCTCGGCATGAAAGCGAATAAGCATACTTCCAAAAAAATGTCAAACCATTCCTTTAGAGGGGTATGCAGGATTATTATTTGCCCTGCACCTGTTGCATAATTCATCTTAAACATTCACACATTTTATTTAACGCACAGAGCTGCAAAGCAATTATAAGTCTGAAATGAGCAATGAAAGCTCCTATAACAGGCTTTCTCTCAAGGGAACAGTGCATGGTAATGAATGAACATTAGGTTCATTCTTGACCTTGGGAAGCAGTATGACAAAGTAATCCTGACTTCATGACAGCTGTGCAAAGTGGACCTTGAATTAAGATGATCTCTTAAAATGGTAATGAATGTTTTGAGCTGTTAAAGCTATTCATTTGTAAAGGCAATCCCCAATCCCTAGCCCCATTCTGTGACCCTTTTTCAGAAGTGTAGCTGAGTAATATGATGGCTACAGGATTTGTTAATCATCGTTGCTCATTTCATTGTGCTTTTGTAGCTCAGTAAATCTTGTAACTTGATAAACTTAGGCACCTCAACCTAAGCACACCCGTTGTTTTTAATATACAGAGGTTATCTGTAGCATTACTGTGAAACTGCACTGAAGGAAACCATGCCCTCGCCTTGCCTTCTGGTCTTTGTAGTTGCCTACCATTCTCTGCCAAACTTCCTCTTTGGGTTTGAATTGAGATTGTCACACTTTATTACAGGTTTGAAAGACTGAAATAAAGATTGTCCTCTTTTTTTCTTGTTGGCTGGTATCTTTCCCCCATCTGATGCACATATGCTGTTTTTTCTCATTTAAATGGCCTGCCCGTCTTCCATTTAGACATCTAATTCTCCATCTATCTCCAATTATCACATGTCTAAATGTGTTTTTTTCTCTCCACAGTATAATCCTAGGTAGAGGTGTCTACTCAATTATAGCAGATCTAATCAAATTTTTGGAGATCTCGGTTTAACCGCGGCTGATTGCATTACTTGATGTGAAACTCATTTATTTCTTCTCTTTAGGGAATGACAGCACTCACAAGTCAAACTTGGCGACGTGACTTCACATAATGAAAAAGCACAATGTCACAGCATACTGTCTGAAACCTGACCCTCACGCAGGCTGAGAGACGGAACAAAGGTGTTGCTTTTGGGAGGTTTGATTGGTTGTTTTTCAGGTCAGATAAAAGAGGAGATCGTTCATTTTCCATTGGATGTCATTTTGGGGATAAATTACCACAGAGGGGGAGATAATGTATTACTACATCAGAATCAGTGTCATTGAGTGGTGCTGATGCAAAAGTAATTCACTGCTCAATTACCTCGCTATATATTGTGAGAATGAGTTTCATCGTGTGGCAAATGAAGGAGGCCTGCTGTCTCTTTCTTTCGGAGAACCAACAATCCAGCGCACTAGACAAGGGCAATTACACTTTGCTGCTCATTCTGACGTCTGTCTTATGTTGAAATGGCAAATTAAGGTGCGGTAGTAATCATCTCATTCCTGACTCACGTGGGAGGCGTTTAATGATTTCAGGTCGCATGTAGGGCCAAGGTAAAGAGAGAGGTGGTTATTTGAGTTAATGCTTCCAGCCTGTATTTCAAGGGTATTCTGAGCTCAGTTTGTGTCACTCAACAAGATGAGAAATAGCTGATTAGCTCTGCTCACCATGGAAACCAACCCACACTTGTTATCTGTGAGTCTTTGCAGATTCCATTATGGCTGATAGATGGCTGCAGCTGCTAAAGTCCATCTGTCTGGTGCCACTTTAAAAAAATACCTCATTTCCTAATTACACAAACACTTTAGGCAAATTTTTCTTTTTAAAGATATCACCTCCCCTCAGTAAACAGCACTTTTGTGTGTGTTTTTGCTTCTATCATCAGCACATAGATAATACCTCGCAGCTCTGTCTGTCTATTTTTGGTGCTGCGAACAGTTCAACTGGGTTTAATAGCCGTTTGTCAGCTTGTCAGTCGATAGTGGGTACTTGCTGATGTTGTTGTCTGAATGGCCTGACATTTTGGAAAACTTTTCTTCAGGGCTGTGTGAAAATGACTGCGAGCGAAGATGCCTGCTGCACATCAAAGCTGTTACAACTTCTCCTGCATCAAATATCATCAAACACACACACTCACACACACACTCACACTTGCAGAGGATAGTATCTGCCACTTGAAAAGAAGATAAGAAAAACACAGAGTCAAAAAGACACCCTTTTTCTGAAAGACAGATACAACAATGCTTAACTAAATGCTGATAATTGATTATTTCAATCAGACAAACAAAAGTCATAATACCCTAGCCTGATGTTATTGGTGCAGTGTAAATACATTTTAATCTCAATGTTCTGTTTCAGTGCAGTGTTATGTAAACCTATACTCTCCATTAGTACTCCCCTGTGATTAAACATTAAGGGTCACCGCAAATATTGTTACACCACACATAATCACATCTGCAGATAGCATTTCATCACAAATCTATTAACCTTTCATCCCACCCCCCTACTCTACGCTTGTCATGCATTTCCATTCTTGTTGTATATAGTCTACAATGATAAGAGGGTAGGCAGATGTACTACTCATAATTCATAGTTATTATTGAAACAGTGGGTCTTTTAACAAAAAGACGGCTAATTGCTTGTCACTAGCAATTTTTACCAGTTGTAGCTAGCTAGCTATGTAAGCTTACGTTTTTTCCATTGAGTTGTCAAGACATTTTTAAATTTAAATTTAAATGTGCATGTATGACTACATACATGATATTTGGCTAAAAGATTGAGGCCATGTAGCCCTTTCAGCTTTATTGTTAAGTACCTTCAAACATTTTTCTGTTTTAATTTCACAAGAGAAAAGGCTTGTAGTGTGAAGACAATGAGTTTTGAGTATAAAATTCCTGAAATCCAATAAACATTGGATAAATGTTATATAAATATTAAACAGTTATATAGTAGCATCCAGGACCATAATTGCAGCTTACTGTATTTTAGCACAGACAAACCCACTATTTAATCCATTCCTTATACTTTTGCTCTTCTATCCAAACTCTTAGTAGAGCCATGTTTGCTGCTTCATTATGATAAGAAACCCGAAGCTTGACCTGTCCTGTGTAATTACTGTTGTTATGGTACGTTTGGACTATTGCTGTTTGGGGGAGTGGTTCAGTAAAGGTCAATTAGAAAACATAAAATCGCAGCTCAGTGACTAATCCAGACTCCAAATCTTGGTTTGTCAAATGACAAATCTTTATTTATAACTGAAGAGAACAAATGATGTGCAGCTCTGCTGAGAATAATAAGTCCGTGGCCCATATTATCCTTGTCACCTCTAAGTGCACTGTAAGCATTTCCCAGCAGAGTGTTTCTGCTTATCACTCTGCCAAGGAGGTGCTGCCACATAGCAGTTCCCTAATGATGTTGCCCGGATCGCGATCATTTACTGGAGGGACCTGTCCCCTCAGGCGGGTCAGGGTGACTTACAGTACCTGAGACATAACTGTATCTGTGGGAGGTGACATTTGTCTGCATGGGCGCAGCTGATGACGGCGTCACTCCCATTTTTGCCACAAGGCTCCTTACATCCTCTAACCTGATTATCGAAAGAGCTTAAAAATCAGCTTTCACAGTCAAGGAAGACAACAGGTTCATCAACACACGGATGAGTCTTTGCCCTATGTGCATGTGTGTGTGTGTGTGTCACAGCTCGTATTTAATCTGATCAAGTCCGTTCACACAGATGTTCAGGGATGTTACGTGACTGGCATGCCGGGTTTGCAGAGCTTACTCCCAAGCCCACTTATAGTGACTGTAGCCAGCTGGGTTTTAATGATGGTACAGTCACAACACTTACAATCACACGCACACAGTGTTGTTGTGAGCACCTTTTGCTGCCAAGGCAACAAAGTGCCTTGTGGAAGCGGTCTTTAACCCCTAAAAATGGGATATCTTAGGAAATACAACAGGGGCATGAGGAGGTGAGTGCTATATTCTGTGAAGAAAGTGGGATTTATTTAAGTTAAGAGCTTCTGCACAATAATCCTTTCTTTCAGGCGCATGTACATTTTGAATAGGTGGGGTCACAGGCTAACTGGATAGGGCTGTCTGTTTTTATAGACTGTACAGTAGATTAAATACGGTTATTATGTGTTCAAAAAGCCCTGAGCCAGATTCAGGATTGGCCTGTTGTGGAGGCTCCCAATTTTCAACACTGAGCTCAGCAAACAAAGCAGCATATGAAATAGGATGAATTTATTTTAATATATGAATGGGGTTCTCTAATTAATGTACCTGTAGCTGGTGTATTCAATTATGTATTGTTTGTTTGATGTCTGAAATTATCCTTTCATCCTTTTTATTGTTCACATCACCTACAGCGTTGTCTGGTTAGTGTCAGTTTTGTATTGAACGGTTTGATTCTGTGCAAAACACACACACCTGAACAAATATTCACAAAACTAGAAAAAAGAAAAAGAAGAAATCAAGACAAAAAACTCAATCCACCACGGGAAACAGACAAACTTAATAATCATAACATGTAATACATCTGCTCAATATTATTCGGTGTTCACATGGCGCCCAGCCGAAAGAGAAGTAAAGAAATTGTTCAGCATTTTGGGTTTTGTAAACCCAAAATGTAGTTTTGTTGTTGTTAGTTGTGAAGATAACAACCAGTCTCATATGTACACTAATTATTACATTTTGTTATTAGTAATGTAAATTATCTTGCTTTTCGCCCAGCATTAACACCTTTTTTACCATAACAGTGGCATCTACATGGATACAGTGATGCCAGTGAACCACTCTTGAAACTCCTTTATTAAAGGCGAGATGGACAATTTATTTACGCAGGAATAGCCAGACGAGGTTAAAAAGACATTTTCTGTTTTAATTACGGCACTTACTTACTGTTTATTAGAAATATCTAATTGATGAAGCCTTGTGTATTTTCTACTAGTGATGTTACATTTGCAAATAAGCAACTGTTAAAAAGGAACAATCGCAGAAGGAAGTGAGTCCAAAATTTTTCTGTATGGTGAATGCACAGTGTGCATAAGAGCTAGTTTAAGTTAACTCGTTCATGCTGCTCACAACCCCTGAGCAAGTAAAAGCCACTGCTCAGCAACAGACTCTCGTTTGGCGGGCTAACCCAGTTGCACAACGCACACACTGTGTACAATGTATTCAGTTCCTCTCACATATTATTTAAATATTCTTCAATAGTTCAAGTTTCAGTGTTTACTTATGTTTTTAAAATATGCTTGTCCTGATAGGTTGTTTGAAATATTCCCATTGGTCCATAAATGTCAATGCCAATCTCTGGTTACATAATTAAAACCGGATCACATAGTACGCCTTTTTTTTTTGATCCAGGCAAAAAGATACGGTACATGGGAAAAGAATCTTCTCTGTCTTTAAATGAGACAGAGAGTTTATCACAACAGATTTTGCACTAATTTAATTGGTAGACAGATGTTTCTTTAGTCAGAGCCAGGCTAGCTGTTTCCAGTCTCTAGATTAAGCTAAGCTAGGCTAACTGTCTCCTGGCTCTAGTTTCATATTTAATAGACAGATCATAACAATTATATTAACTTGACAGCAAAAGATTTATTTTGAGGAGACTTAATTTTGTGGTTATGAAATAGAATCCAGGGACGGACAATCCCACCCTTGCCCTTTCTGTACACACCTCCGAATCCCTACACTGAAGAAAAATAATGCATTTAAAATTTGCCTTTGAGGCTTAATGTGAACAATGACAAGTCGAGTAAAGACAACCACTCCTGATGTGCTATTCTTTGGAACAGCAGCGCAAAGTGTTGTTAGTGGTCATGACTTCAGCATCCAACACCACGAAGGGAATAAAAACACATCGCCTGCAGAGAGTAATAACATCTTAGTGCTCCTATGCCCACATTTAGCTCAGGCTAGTGGTTAACTGTGCAATCTAATAGGAAATGTTTTCTCTTCAGCTGTCTCTGATAGCATTTTAATTGGTTTCAGTGACACGGTCACCTCTCTCCCTCAATGGCCTAGAGACCATGTTGTGTTTGTTACGACCAGGGAGCTCTGTAATGTAATCATGAAATAATCATAATTAGGAAAACATAATTGCAAGCAGTTATTTGGTTTAAAATGACCCTGGGGTGCAAACTAATCTCTTAAAATACATTCTTGTTGATAGTAGATGGCTTAGTAACACATTTAGAAACAAGCAATAATGAGGCTCGAGGGCTATTACTGTTTGTAGGAACCACAACGACAAGTCTATCAGACTCCTCCGGGCTTTCTGTTAATACTTCTGATAGAAACCTGTTGGGTTGTGATAATACAGGGTTTATTATTGTTACTGTGTTAGGCTATACTGACATGTGTCCATAATATTTGTCCACTGTGGGAAAAATATTAGAAGGACAAGTAGAAAAACACTAAATAAAATGATCAATTACAAGTGCATTACAAGTGTCGAGTCTAGTAGAATCAAGGAGGATGGGTAATCTTTGCCATTTTGATAAAAAACAATAAGAGGGCATTCACTTAGACAGCTAAATGTCATTTTCATGTTTTCATGTTCAGTCAGAAGTTAACAGGGGAATCTAGTTTATCCACAACATGTTCCTTCTACAGTGGTTGTCCTGACAAATTTACTACTTTGTGTTGTTAATGTCAATCATCCAGCTTTTCACCCAGCTGTACTACCTTTTTAACTCTAGTAGTGTCAAGACATGTACAAGTAGACACGAGTTCAACTGTTTCCCACAGAGGACACCTGTTCGTCTGCAGCTCTCGCTCTCCTTAGATATCATGTGATAAGGTTTTTGAGAAGATAAGCTCTCTGTTCCTCGCTCAAAGTAACATTTTCTCTATTTCAGTAGGCTTCTTTAGGAAGGGAGGATCCGGGACAAATAGATACAGCTCATGGGAAAAGTGTCTTCTCAGTCTTTTAAGTTTATGACCAAATTTTCCAGGCTCTGTACAGCCTCGCTTCCCTTGGCGCTGTGCTACTTCCTGACTCATAATACAATATAGTTTCATTTGATTAAAATTAACGCATAAGTTATGCTAGTTTATACATTACTAACGACACAGTAAGAGAATATTTCAGATCATGTGCTCATTTCCTCTGTTGCTACATGACACACCTGTCTGCCACTTTCCCCTACTTTCTGGCATCAAGGCAACTTTCTTCAAGCATGTTACAGGTAATGACCTTTTTCCTTTTAATGTACATATAGTTACTTTCTGATCCTTATTTCAATGTTTTTTTGGGTTTAAACTGAACACACAGCATGGCTCTGCAATAAATGAGAAAATTCTGACCTTTGGTAAAACACATCTAGGATATAGATAGTGAGAAAATATTTCCCACATTAGAGAGGCTAAACAAACCCATACAGCGCACACCCTTTGATCTGTGTTTGCCTGTGACAGCGCTTCCAAACCATCTTTAAAGATCTTTCATTATGATGACCCCCAGCTGTTTCCATACCATGGCAACTACATGTTGTCCCATAAAGTTTTTAGGCTCTGCACAAATAGGTTCTGGAAAGACTAAGTACTGAGACGTTATCTTTCCCCTGAGACTGTAAATGGTTTGCTTTACTACCGTTTCTGGAGTTGTTGTATTTTCAGCTGTTTAATATTTAACTTTGTTTGCTTCAAATTCCATATTTTCTGTAGCTTTAAGTGAAACTTTGCTATACAATTGGAGTGTGTTCATCCTTACAAACCTTCTCATTTATGTTGATATTTCTGTGTCTTTCAAGCAGGTATTTCTTTGCAATCTAGGTGTATTTTTATTCTCAGTTTCACTGACATAGTTACCCCTTAGCTTGCATTACCATTTCCCATTTTTCAAATTCGTCAAGACTTCTTCTGGTAGGTTTGACACGTTGTGCATCAGTACAGTATTTATTATTTATTTATTTACTTATTTGTCTAGTTCTCTCTCCTTGGCCAGTCTGCCTTGCATTCTTGTTGTTTTCGGCCTTTCATATGTCTCAGTCTATGTACTTGTCTCATATTATTGAAAGTCATTATTTTGATGAACATCATTGCTGTACAGAATGACCTTTTAGTAGGTGAGATTCTCTAAAACATATAAAAAGATAATTATCTGTCTGTGAGACAGATAATTAAGCTAAAAAAATACTAATAAATATTTTATATAATAATTGTTTTTAAAAACATGTAGGGATTCTGTATATACATACTTGTTACAATGCTTGTTTGTTTAGCCACTTGAGCCCATCTTATCCACCTGGGGTGATGATGGCGCAGTGGATAAGACACATGACTTTGGTGTGAGAGATTCACCATTGTGTGCCTAAGCAAGACACCCCTTGCTGCTCCAGAGGCATGCGACCTCTGGCATGACCCCTTCACCTGGTTCCACCAGTCATTCAGGCTAGGTTTCTGGGTCTTTGGTTAACTTGCTTGAGGATGTATTTGGAAATACACAGATCTTACAGGTACAGTTACATTTTTGTACAGCTCAGAATCCAGTACTTCTGGATTTGGCACTGGCCTTTCTATGAAGTCGCCCTGTGATCATCATGTCCTGAGGTGATAAGTATGAAGTTCTGTTTACAAAGTTAATGCCAATGGTAGATACTCCACCCACATGCAACCTGTTTCACTGCATGGTTTAGTAAGAGTATTATTATGCCATTAGCTCTTTCTACTTATTCCAGCTGATTGTGGGTGGTTCATGCAAATTTCTGGCATATGCCCAATAGCCTATATCTTTGACAATTTCAGTTGTAAAATGTACGCTATTATCTTATTGCAGAGTTTCAAATCTAGGACTGCTTTTGTTTGCTCTTTAGCTAGACAGTTGGCAACAGATTTAGCATCTGCATGAGCACACAAGAAGTCTTCCTCCTATCTAGAACACATGCATTTATAATAGGGTGTCTTGCAATTGTGCATGGATTCAAAAATTGATAAATATGCAATATGCAGTCAAATAAGGGCAAACCCAGTACTTTGAAATTAAAAGTACCTTTCAGAGTGGCAAATGCCATGCACTGCTCTACACAGTTCAGATAATAGTGAATCAGGAGCCACAACCTTGCCTGTTATTAAGTGCAAACAGAGACCCATGTCCAAGCAAGCAATACCTCCTGCTGCTAGCCTTGAATCTTTCTCAGATTGTGTTTGATTTTTTTGTACATTTATCAAGTCAGCAAGATTACAATCTGTAATAGCAATAGGTCCAGCACGCATGCTCATGACAGAGATAGCGGGATCAGTGGAGATTGCAGTAGTTTTAGCCAGCTTTATGTCGGCTACATAGTTACCTCTAGAGGTCAATTAAGATAACGTTTTTCAACAATACTTCATAACCTGACACCCTACCAGGTGTTATTGCAGGTGTGTGTTTGTGTGTGTGTAGTGTTGGGGATGCATTTACTAGAATCTGGAGACTCCTCTACCGCTCATGTGTCTGTGCTCGCTCAAACAGAGTGTGACTGGCTGCTTTTTGTTATATGCTAGTCGTAAACATGAAGCAAAGAATGGAGGTCATATTTAACCATTTGTGTAGGCAACATGATCTGCCTTGACACAGTGACTCCCTTGATATCACATATTAGAGCTCACGGAAGGCATAATTTTGAAAGCTGTGTGTGTATACATAGCAAGCTTACAGCATTGTCTATTACAAATTTACTTTCTAATGCTAAAATAGCATCTTGCACTAATTCAAGTATGTCAATTTTAGGTGGGCGTCAGTGTCAGTTTTCTCTCACCAGGAATCTAAATTTCCACGACATCCCTAGTCTCTCTCATCTGATTTTCATTGTGACCGCTCTCTGCAGCAGCAGCCAAACGTCCTGTCTCACAGTCAACACAATGTTTCTTGATGTGGCTTTTGATCTTTCTATGCCTAGCTGGGCTCAAGCCATATATGAGGTAGAGGCTACCGCTCGTGTGCCTTTGCCTGCTGTTCCTCTGAGCCTGCTGGATCTGGTTGAGGTGCTGGGGCTGATGGCAGTGGATAGTGTGTTGGCAGGTCTGTGGACTTAAAAAACTGGTACAGTAACAACGTTAGAGGGCCCTGATAATGTATGTGCAATGGCTGCAAAAAAAATTACCCCTGACTTTAATAAACTGTTAAACACTGGTGATATCTCTGCTACCGAAGTGGGTATTATTCATCAATCATTCCAATTCAACCAATGACTAGTCATGAAGTCACTTCCTTTTCCTTCCTGAAACCAGTTTTTCTTAAACTGTGTCTCTGCTCCTTCACGGTGGCTGTGCATGCTAATCAGAGGTCTGCATGCACATGTGCTTTTGATGTAGTTGTGTGTGTGTTTTGTGTGTCAGTCAGGCAGAGAAGCAGCGACAATATTTAGGGATGTACCAGAATCTGAATAAGTTATTTGGGAAAGCACAAATAATGTAATGAAAATGCATGTTTCTTCAACATGTTGCTCGTTATTATTTCAGGGGAAAAGTCAGCTCAGGAATAAACTGTGTGAGAGTGGAACTAAAGAAAGGTGTTAAGTCAGCAGCTGCAACAGAGAAAAAGCTGCTGGTGTGTCTGCTCACCTGTCTGTCTGAAGCTGTTGGTGTGTCTGGCTGTAGGAGGCTAGAACTCCAGAGAGCTTCTCTGGCAGTCTCACTTGTGCCAAGCATAGTGGTTTGTGCAGGCCCGCGTCAGGTGGGGTCAAAGGGTACAGATGACCCCGGCCCAAGACCTAGGGGGGACCCATACAAAGGTCTATGGTTAACCCTTAAATGGGATCAAGTTACACACTTTATTTACTCTTTTTAGATGTATTTACAAGGTAAATAAATGTATTATTATCATTAAAACATATTTCAAACTTGTCATCTGATAACCTGTCCCCTGCTGTTATTGTGAAAATGGTATCAAAACATTTAGCCATTCAGATGTCCAGGGCTCGCAAATGTAAAGCGAGTCTATTTAAGCGAACACTGCAGGCTGTCGGAGCCCACAAGCGAGCAGCCAAAACAAACAGAGAAGAATAAAATTATAGGGAATCAATGGCCAAATCTCTGGCCAAACAATGTGTTCAGAAGCACATGTATGTCTGACAGGTGAAGGTGAGGAGCTAACAGGCAGACAAGCAAAGCTTTAAATAATGTAACACCAGAGCTGCCAACTCTCAGGCGCTGAGCGTGGCACACACACAGTTGACAATGTTCACATGCTCTCACGCAACATATCAATTTTCTCACACAGTGAAAAACAAATGTATAACTGATAATAACTCCACCTAGCTGATGCAATCCAATCTCGCGCTGTGAGTCGTGGTAAATAATATCTAAAATCTGAGGCGCAGGCTTGATCTGTTTGGTACCGTGAGCTGCACTTTATCTGAGGTGCTAAAGTGAACATTTGTGTGGATTTGTGGTGATATTTCTGTCTGATCAAAAGTGTTTAAAGTAAGTTTCGTTTATCCACCTCCTCTCATCCAGTAGTAGCCTACAGTCCCGAGTACGGTCTGTCTGCAGACGGTCTGCAGGGGCCAAATCAGCAGAGCAACATCGTAGGCTTGTGCACAGCAGAGTAGGCTATAGGGCAGGTAGACTGTTTAAAAGCGTTACAAATTCTCATAAATGATGACGATATTCTCGTAATAGTAGGTCTAGAGCACAGACAGCCTATGTGGGAGAAAGAGTCTGTGCAGAAAGTTTTGAACATGAGCAGAAACCGGCTGAAACACACGAGCTAAAGTGCAGGAGTTTCTAACTGAATTCAAATGAATTAATATCATTGAGGTGAGTACACAGTCATATTTAAAGAGGTTACAAAGACAAAGACATGAGGAAATATTTAAAACACAATGTGTATTCAAATATGATATTAATTTAAGTTCTGTGTGCGCAGCATGAAGGGACTACAAACTTCTGTTTCATTATACAGCATCTTTGTGTTGTATAATAAGTAAACAACCTTGTCAAAGTTAAACTACAGGAGAGCCTGTAGTATCTAAAAGCAATACAGAGAGCACAGAGCTTTGCTGCATTATATTCTATTACATTTAGAATCGTCACCTGCCACTTGAATTTTGTTTCCCTTTATATGAATAAAGATTAGTAACAACCACAAGTTCCCCTGTAACAGCCTCAAGAAAATGGACCTAGTAATCACTACTCAGCAGCACATAACAAGTCATCTGCAAACATGGTTATAGTATAATAAGCTATACATGTGGTAAACCTCTTTGTATTATTATGATCATCATTTCAGCAAACACAGCATATACTCATACACTATTTCAGTTTTGTAATTTGACCAATAGATTAATGTAGTCCTTAAGATTGAATTTGATAGATGCCTTATGTGTATTTATTCAGTCATAATTAAATTGTACAATTTAATGCTTTGCAGTAATTTCTTCAATGTTTGATTTTACTGTTCTCTAATCAGCAAATAATTGAAGGGATTTTTCTCTCTCCTTGTTTTAAGTTAAAAGAAGGAACATTACTGTCAGTCTTGAAATATTTAATTAATTGATGAAATGTTGTCCCCCTGTCCAAAATTCCTAACGGCGGGCCTGGGTTATATGAACAGTAGCTACAACAATGCACATTTTTTTAGCATTACTGCACTTTGTCATTGTTCAAAAAAAGGTTGCTTTTACCTTAATGAATCACTGATTTAATTAAACACCTGTTTAAGTGTCACAAATCAAATGCTCCCAAGTTGTTGCGTGACAAACAGGTGCATGCTGGATTTGGCAAATTGCTAAAATGCTTTTCTTCAAACAACAAAACAGAGGGGTCTCTGGAGAATTTTAACTCTCAAACAATGCATTCTGGGAGGTCAGCTAATATGCTGATTATGTTTCTTCAGGAACTTAATTTAATGAGTTGAGTGAACTCACAGTAGTATGTTCATTCCACTCAAAAGACTTCAAGTCAGTAGAAATCATGTTTTAAAATTCTGAAGAGAGATTGTTGCCTCACTTTATAACAGACTGCAGTAAGTAACATTACTGTAGTGGATGGGTAGCGTTGTTGTCCTGTGCAATTATTTAGCATTATTGTATATTATGTGGGTCACGTAAGTTATAGTGACTGAGATGGTGGAGAAGCTGTGTACCAAAGTATTGGTAAAACGACAGTATAACTAAATTGAACACTATGAACCAAACAGCAGCAGATCCGTGTTTGTGTTACTTTAGCTGGCTGCCTCTGCATTGCATCAGTATAAGCTATTATAATACCATTACATCCTTTCTTGCAGGCTAAAATCAACACTTTGGCGTGATACTGGTGGTACACAGGATAGTAATATGGGTCGCATTAGCTGGTGATGTCATGCAGAAAGCCATACAACTAGAGTAGGCTATTTTGCATCGGAAAGGGTAGCAACTGCTCAGCATTAGCCGGCTTGCTAACTTTATCAAACTTGAGCCAGCTAAAGCACAATAATATTTTTCACATGCTTTACAGTAATGTTCGTTTACCTGTCCAACAGGATGAAAACCAACTCTGTGTCAGTTTTGTCAGCTTCAAAACAAAGCGGAGGTCTCTCTGTGACTCAAGCGTTTCGTATGGCTTCTTGATTTTTATCCTAATGTGGAGTTGAGTTAACTTAAAATTTATATCTATGTGTATAGATGCATTACAGTGTAATGTTTTGTATGTGTATCACACAAATATCATGTCCTCATTTGCTAAATCAATATCAAGTTGTTTGTATTGTCGTTATTTTTTGCAGCTAATGGGGATCCAAATAAACGAACAATAGCATACTAAGTTTCAATGGAAAAATCTGTAACTTGGCAAACAAATGTAAAACCTTATACTATTCTGCCTCAATACTGCTCCAAAATAAAGTAAATACCAGATAAAAACAACCCCACAATGTCATTGTCACGCAGCATTGCTTTTAAGGCAGTGACATGTGCTCTCTATAGGGACACGAGCAGCCTGGATGAGTGGTGCACAAGTTGTCAACCATCCAGATAAATCTTCTCAGAGCTCCACGCAGCTTAGACCACCCAGGAGGATCTAGCCCGGAGGTTCGTCAAGGACAGCCAGAGGCAGATTCAGAACTGGCCCTCAGCCCTGTTTTTCCCAAAGTGGGTTGTCTTCTGTGGCTTTACTTCTGTGCATCTCTCTCTGTATGATATGCCTGTGTGGTGTAGCTGCAAGTAGGGCAGAGATTGTCTGTCATGCGTTTTCCGCCTATCTGGACTTGGTTTAAACAGAGCGGAAAGTGAAAGCACTGCTCTGTGTGTTCTGTGCAGCTCTGGCCAACGATGACAGAAGGGGAAAGGATGGGATGGCGCACCTGGAGTTAATGACAAAAATGTAACTCTCATAAGCAACATGAAGGGTCCTGCAGGATCAGAGCCTGCCACAGCAACTTAGAAGCTACATTTGTCACGAGGAAAGACCGGGAAGCAGGCAGGTAGCTTGCCTGTTAGAGAGAGTCCTTAGCCGCACCAGTTTGTATCAATCAGCGTGCCATGACAGCAGCACGAGACAGAAAGAGAAACAGATACCAAGTGATGCCTTTTTGGCACTCACACTACCACCTTTAATTTTTTTTATGTGTATATAATATCACCAGACATGTCTGTGTCCAATGAAATGAGGGGCTGAAGTGGGTGCAGCCTTCTCTAGTCCTTTCAGGAAGCTAAGCTGCATGGGACACACTGCCACCAATTGATAGATAAATATCACTTTTTTAACATGTTTAGAAATATATAAATTTACAAAGCATGTTTGACTGTTCAAAGACATATTTTGTTTTTACTTATATACTGAAACTGTGTTGCCTCTGGGCAACATTGTGCAGTTAGACCACTTTTGCTCTTCAAGCAATATCATGCAGAATGGAGATGTGCTCAAATGGATAATTACGGTCATAGTAAGTGGACACAAGCACATTTTAAGGGCTAAAAGACTATGAGCAAGCAGTTAGTTATTCCCTTTGACAGTGAGGAAAGTGAGCTTAAAGAGAGTCCAAATCTGGTTCGAGAGACAGTTAGGAGGTCAGGGGTCAGTCAGCAGAGTAACGTGTTTGTTTTAAAGAGCGTCAGTGTATGACACATTCAAACGTGTGCTTCCTGCTTTATTTTTTAAAGGAGAACAACTGTCTGATGACAATGAGACTGAGTCTGTAGAAGAAGATTTACCCTGGTGAAGAACACCCCACAAGGCATACTTCAATGCTTACCCAGAATGACGGGGCTTTTTAATATCTGATGATATGTCCTCCCTCCAGTACTTTCAGTTTTTCTCTAAAGACATTCTGGAAGTTATTGTAGGGCAGTCAAACTCTACAATACAAGCCCCATAACATCTCAAAAAAATTGGAGCAGTTCCTGGGTACTGTGGTGCATACATGTTTTGAACAAACTGTGCCTAACTCGTTGAGGAGCATAACAAAGAGGGAGGTGCACACTGAAAAAATTTTAAATGAACAGAAGGATTTATTAAAAATAACTCAACTTACAGTTAACTCAAAACACATTTATTCACCATGCCTGCCGAGTGTGCCAAGTAACTGACACCATGACACTGAATAGATGGGAGGTCATCCAAAATCCCTGCACTTCAGTAACAACTAAGAGAGGGGAGGAAAATGATGATCCAGTCCACAAGATCCGACCACTGGTCACTCATCTAACCTCAAAACTGATGCCAATCCCAGTGTGTGAGATGCTTGCTGTTGAATAGCACAGGGTCTTTTTTCACTACCTGCCACTGTGACGGGCAGAAATATTATCTTCTTTTATGTTTACATGCACAAAGAACTGGTGACTTAAAAATCACTTAGTTAGTTTAAAAGGCACAGACACTACAAGAAACACAAATCACACAAGAACTTTGAGTTCACCACAGTGTATTATACAGTCAGTGCTCTATACAAAAGCCACAGTTCAACCGCTAATGAATGGGTCCTTACCTCAGTTCTGATCTCAATACAAAAGCTAGCAATTGGCAAACAATAATAAAAATAAATGATGCATGAACCCTATTTTCACATATTTTGTTGTCGAAGGCTGTGTTCGAAACAGAAGGCAGTTGCCTCGCTGCCTCGATACTGTAATAGACAGCTGCCTCAGAAGGCATCACTTGCAAGTAAAGGCAGCTCTGTTTACATTAGTTTCAAACAGCCTTCTAAGGCAGCACTTACAGCAACGTGTGACATCAGTACACCGTCTAGACGCTAGCCTTAGCATAAGCTAACTAGCTATTGAAAGGCCAACAGACGCCTCAGAAATCACACTGATCAAACTTGGTTGGTTACAGTCACGGGCTAATATTATAGTTCAATGTTTAGTTCTCGCTAGATTTTCAAAAATTGAAGCGAGAAAACTTCTTAAAACTTTTAATATATTTGTGTACCAATTCGGCTTTTTTGTCCGCCATCTTGACCAGCTTTTGAAAGCTCCGGCGGCCACAGCCAAAATGTCAAGTGGGTACAAAAAGTTTTGGAATATGTGGATGGCTTCTGCCGGCAGACACGAACCGGCTGCAGTGGCTGCAATGTATTTCTTTGGGGCAATTTGAACTCTGAAATCTTGTAAGAGGTGAGTTTTTGCAGGAGGACGATTGTGGAAATGGGAGTCAGAGGATGTTGTTGTGTTGGAGTAACACTAGGAAATACCCCCCCCCATGCATATGTGATACAGTAACCCTAAAATCTTGTTGGGGTTTGGAGGAGACACATTTTATTTTTATTGGCGTATATATTAACAGGGATTTCTTATATTATTGACAGGCAGAGCATGGCACTGCTGGGCTGAACATCTCTGTGTTACGTGGAATAAAGCGAAACACAATTAAGAGGACAATCTTACAAAATGATAAATGCTGGTGCTATTGCTCCACTGCTTTATCCATTTATCTTTCTTTGCATATTACATATGTTTTTGGTGTGATTTTCTCACCCCTCTCCATCAAATGCAACTAGAGGACACAAGGGCTATTTATTTGTTTTAATCTACATTTTATTTTGGTTGAGCTGCTAGTGTCTCAATGCAATGCATCAAATATTTATATGCCAACATGCTGATTATTGGCCTTTTAGGCGCAGAGCTTGTCAAATAATTGATTGCTCGCTAAGCCCCACTGCCCTTTGTTAATATTGCTAGGCCTGTCAAGTGTTCCATTGTAGCACAAGGCAAAACGCAGTTTACCATGGAAACAGTGGCAGATTTACCACTTTTGAAACACTTGTGTCCCGTTCCACAGCAGCCTACAGAACTCCCCACTCTCTGCTCAAGGGTGACCAGATAAGAATGGATGAAATTCACTCAGTGTCAATGAACATTAACACACGTGTAAATCAAAACACAACGCTAAAATTAATTTTGTTCATGAAGTCACCTGTCTGTCATTAGGAAAACACAACGACTTTGGATATGTAACAGTGGGTAAATCATGATCTTTTACCTAATTTCTATTTTATTCATTTCATCAGTGCAGTGTCACATCTGTCTGCAGTGTTGGATGTTAGGTTTCTGCAAATAATATCACAGACGGTCTAGACTGGCTCTTTTATGAGTGCTATAAGATGACTGTTGTTGTGATTTGGCGCTATATAAATAAAACTGAACTGATTTGAATATCTCTCCGCCTTGGGTGCCTGAAGCACTTTCATTGTCTTCACGTAACTTCCACTTCCACTAACCACAAGAAAACAAAAAGGGAAAAAGAGCAGAGTACAACAGTTAACAATTTTGATAAAAACAACATTTAATTAAACAGATTTTGATCAGGAAAATTGGATAATAATTAAATATTTAGAAATAGATATGTTTTTTAAGGTTTTTTTTAGATGTAAGTTGAATTCAACACTGGGGACATGGCGAATCCCATTGTACCTCTTAAACCATAGACTGTTGCTGCGTTCTAGACAACTTGGAACTGGAAAATTTCCGATCTCCAATGAGAAAAACTGTCCTGAAGTCGGATTTCCGGAGAAAAAAGTGCTCTTAAGTCGGAGAAAAAATTTGTACCCCGACTTCACGAGTAGCAGCTGAATGACGTCACAAAACAATGTCAGCGCCCATGGAAGTACACACTGTAAATGGTAAACCAGAAACTAAAATTCCAAAACATTACGAAGTGTAACCTACAACATTGACTGACTTGAGGGCTACCAACGTGTATAGCTAGAGGGGTACACAGAACTAGTAACGTATGTGCTATTTATGTCAGTTGTTGCAGTTAAACTGCCATCCTTTTAATTAACACCTAAAGCACTGCTGAGGGTGCAACCGGTGTGTACACTTTGTCACGGTCAGCCAAGGTTTTCGTTCACTTTCGGCATCATGTACCACCATGCACCTGGAACGCTTTGATGTTGAAAGTCGGAAGTTTCAACTGGGAAAAATCCCAGTTCCAACCGGTCTCGAACGCGCCATAAATATAAGAAATGGACGTAGTCATCGTGACGTCACCCGTTGCTTTGTATACTTGTCGAGTTTGGCCGCCATGTCAAACCATGCCATGAAATTCCCGAAAGTGACGATACAGCGGAGCTAACCGCCGCATAGCTAGGTGCAACTGTAACTCAGGTTAACTGTCAGTTTAACAGGGCTGATAAGTTTGTCTAGAGAACAACAGGCTTCAAACTAAATGTACTCACCAGAGAAAGATCAGCTTTCAGGGACTTCCGCATTCGCTTCATATTGTAAAAGCTTCCCGCTTTTCTTAAACCAAAGCTTTTAAAATGTAAATAAAATAACTCAGATGCCACTCTCATTGTAATCATAATTAATAACAATAAACCTTACATAAAAAACAAATGGTACTAGTATTTGTCCAAATTTACACAAAATACAACATGATTTGTACTCGGGACACAAAAGGCACCGCTGACACAGGTATTAGGCTTATTTTGTGGTAATAACGCTGTTGACACAATGTAGGCTAAAGATAATCTGCAACCTTTGCTGGACCAAGATAACTATACAACGATCAGTATTTAATGATTAATAAGGTTCTAATCAAAATGTTAAGGCAAATTTTTGAGACATACTGGACAGGACTCGGGTAATTCGGGACTGTCCCGATTTTTATGGGAAGTCTGGTCACCCTGCTCTTCTCCCTGTTCAGGGAATGTCGGTTAAGGGAACTTCAAAAATTCCTCCATTCAGGATTGGACCAATGGGTGTTCGGACAAGCTATACTGCCTTATTAAAAAATGCTACCGTAGCGCAAATCAGTCTATCGAGTCGCTCTGCCCTATTGAAAAATGCTACCTCAACAGCACCAGCGTTCTGACGATATATGCTGCCTTGTCAAAAAATGCTACCTTATGTGTTCCCATTCCCAATTCCATTGATGTATAACTGTCTAAGTATTATGACATCTTCTGTTTTTAGATTATATTACAACATAATTTCAGGGGTAGCATATTCTCATAGAATATTATCAAATATTAGTGCTGTGACCCGGGAGGAAACCTTCCTGTGACACGATGCAACACTCATGATATGTTTGATAGATCTGTCTCTCTCTATGTCTTTTTTAATAGTCATTAATCGGCTGTTATAAACGCAGATACCAATTTAAATGTTTAATTTTTATAGTCATTGATCGGCTGCTTTAAACTCAGATGTAAATGCAATTAGCTCATATTTGCCGATAACATCGCCCAGCAGATAAACCTGTAATAACTCGAGGTGTTTCCAACAAAATCTTGATTGTATGCATGTGTGTGTGTGGGTCGGCGGGTGGGGGTCCAGACATTGTGCTCTGACTTCTTAATTCGGGCCTGATTCGGAAACACCCTGCAACGTCACTTTCTCCGTGGGCTACCCTGGTAAACACCTCGTATACCTGTTGCTGCTCCTATAAATGTGCTATACTACAGTAACTACTAAAATAAAATATTGTATATTGGAACTAAAAAAATCACACCATTACAAAATGTATTGTATTGAAATGTATGTAACTTGTAAACAAATGTGATTTGATTAATATGGTGTCTCTAAAGTGACTAAATTTATTTGGCTGGCTATGCTAGTCAAACCAATGCAAGTTTAGCCTGCTAGTAGTTATAAGGTCGACAAAAGGTGGTTTTCCTAGAAATATGGTATTGGATTTTTAGATTATTTGAGCATTGTTGTTTTTAGGTAGCTTAACAACTTAAACTGTCACATCAATACTTAACAGACAAATGTGCGCTCCATTTTTAGTTTTAGTGCTCAGCCAGTCACAGTGACTTCTGGGGAAGTTCAGGTCTTTCCCACACAGTTTACAGTTCTTTTTGAATCCCGGAAAAGTTTGGAAACCGTTCAGCGGTGTTAAGTTTTATATATTATATACAGAAGTGAAAAACAGCTGCTTTTGTTTTGAAGCTGTGTTGTTGGCTATCAGCTGTAGCTTGCTTTTGTAATGCTAAAACCCAAATTTAAAACTCAAAATTAATGTAGAGAGCCTGGGAGGTGAAGTGAGGAAAAAAACAACAAATTTGTGTGCAAAATGTAATACTTAATAATATCTGGTCAAGGTGATCCACAAAATATACAAGAACACACACTTAGGTTTCTTCAAATCCTTCGATTTTCACTGACATGTGAGCATAATTGGTAAGATTTATAAATTGATTGTATTACAGACTGCAAAGTTGTAGAGCCAAATAAAAAATATGTATATGTATGTATAAAGTACAAACACACACACACACACATACACATTTATATGGTTATGTTATGTGGTTTGGCTTGCCACTGTGGATGGAAAATGGAAGGGTTTTCAGAAACCTAAATATGATTTATGACTTCCTAAAATGAATGTGGCACAAACAAAATTGTCCATTTTCATGGTCTTTGCAGGTATCAGAAAGTACCTTAACTTTCTTATTCACATGGGTACAACCAACCTGAGCAACTGAGACTTCTCTGTGGTTTATGGTAGATGACACGTCCACTTTATGCTACTGTGGATTTTCTTTATACTTACAATCCCCCACACAGCTTCCTGCTAAACATGCTGAAACAACCTTGTCTTCTTTAACCTGAAAAATGCTTATCACAAATTGTGGTTAAATGAACCCACACAGACTTACGATGCACATGTGCAGATAGAAACGTGCACACAAACAAACCTGCTCTCTCTCTCTAATTCCTCTCTCTTTAGCTTCTGTCAGCGGTGTCTGATATCAGAATGAATCTGAAAAGTTGCTTTTCTTTGCCTATTAGCATGCAGAAGAGACACCATATTTTTTGCATGTGAATAAACAGTTATTAAAATTACAGTCTGAATCTCAAGGGGATCAAAGATTAAACGGTTACACTGAGTGACACTTTCTGATCCCATTTTAAAGTTGGGGAACGTACATTTGAATAACTCCGTGTTTATTTTAATCTCACGACAGCAGGCACTTTAGGCAGCACACTGAATAGTGATAACCTTCAACTGGATGACCCGGGCTAAACTACTCGTGTTGGCAAGCATCAGTCCTGCTGCTGAAGTACTGCATATCGAGCAAAACACAGCTTCAGCATTGACGTACAGAATCTGTCTTTTCATTCTTGGTCAGCACTAGAGTGCTCTTAAGGCATCATCTTTTAAAACATTGTTTATAATAACTTGGAGTAAAAAGCAAAGCATGTTATGACTTTACATTGAGGAATATAACTTAGTTTTTGCATTTTTACAAATTAATTTATCAATTCAAGATCAGTAATAATTTGTCCACAACAAGATTACTACACTGTATAAATCCCTTTCTAACTACTCTTGCTACTTCTACCTTGCTTATTTTTGTTCGTCATCAAACCCGGGTCTCCCACACCCGAGGCATGTGTCTTATCCACTGTTCCACCCCTGTAGACACACCAACCCGAGATTCACTTAATCACAGCATATTTTACACGTATAAATAATTAATCAACGTTTATAAAGTAATTAATACAAACTAGATGAGAATGTCTGTGATCATTGAAGGATAATGTTGTCTTTTTTTTGTTTGAAAAGCTGAAAAAAAATGAAGCAGGTGCAGCAGAATCAGAATATGCAGTCACACCAAATATTGATTTGACTTTTATTTTTCTAGTGTTTACTCACTTTGTATTTTGTTAATTGATAAATATAATCTATTAAAATGTCTATTTTTAAAAGCATTTTTACTTTACAGCATATTTACACACATGCCTAAAACCTCTGCACAGTACTGTACAAAAATAAGTTGATGTTTTGTAAGCAAGAAGTTGAAATGTCGGTTGAATTGTATGCAGTAAAAGGATCTGAAGTAACAATAAACCTTGTTACCAGATAATTCCTTTTAGTGAATATTCTTTTATTTTTTTAGATAATTATTGTTATAAACAGTCTCTAATTCTTTAAAGGGTCTTTAATTCCGTGCACATGAAGCACAAAGTGGGGAGTCTAGATTCACTACCTCTGTTAAACAGAAACAGCACATCTTATTTAAATACACTGACTTATTATCACCAAGTTGTTCCAGCAGACACAAAGCAACAGCAGCATTCATTTGGAATGGTGCTTTTGGCCAACTGATGAATGCAAGTCCAGCATGCATGTTTCTTTAAACTCTGTTTAGCTCTACATCAACCTCCGCATGCTGTGGCCAAAAACGAGGTTCTGATAGAGGTAAGACCAGAAATCCAGTACAGTAGGCAAGCCGGAAAACCAAAACAATGAGCTGAAAGATACTAACAGGCTTAGAGCTGAGAGAAACTGTAGCGATAGAGGATAATTCTCTGTGGGCTCATCACTGCGAGTGGCAACTTTCTCATGCAGTTGTTCTAAAATAAAAATATTGATAAAAGCCACTTTAACACCGCACTTATCATGGGCATTAGGGCTGAACGATTAATTGCATTTGCGATTTTATCGCGATTTAATAAAACGAGATTTTCTAATCGCAATGGCAGCGATCACACTCTGGTCACATGACACCCAAGCGGAAAGCAGTCTGACGAAGTTAATGCTTCGTCTGCACGTTACGCTGTAACTTGCCTTCTTGTTGTAAAATGGTTTACAGAAGCTCACGCTACATAAACTTTACCGTTACATGGAATGAAAGTAGCAGCCGCCACCGCGGGAAACTTGGTGGTGGGTGAATTCGTCGGGCCATCCGCGGCTTTGATGGACGGAAAAATGCACAACAGAAAGAGCCGTGTATTAAGGTAGCCTAAGCGTAGTTTGGCGATCACACACAGCCACCAGTCAGCTCAGGAAATATCTGTAAATTGGCGTTTCAAACTAAACGCCGAAAGAGGCCCAGTTTGTCCCGAGTTACAGCCTGGTTAAAGCCGGTGCGCCGCTCACCAGCATCGGAGGCTGCGGGGGAGGAGGGGGACTCCGGT
>JAPMOB010250742.1:0-13768 GCA_029875015.1 Lepomis gibbosus | reverse complement strand
CTTCTAACTCGCCTCCAGATTTCGGGTACTTGAAATGAAGCAGGGAAGAAACGATGCACATTCATCCCTGCAGCGGTGCCGTGGCCGAGCGGCACGTCGACATTCTTTTATTCTCTAAATGTTGCCGACATGGATCTTTGTCAGACGTTTTATGCAACAGAATAGAAAAATAATTCAGGAAAACACTTTTAAGAACATTTTACATGTTGTCAGCTAATACTGCAGCGCTGTCCTACCAGAACAAAACTCTGGAGCCTTTTAAATGCATCGCTCTGTAAGGAATGAAAATCTTTGTTGTTGTTTTTCACCTCACTTGAAAATGGTGACTTTGTCCCTCTAATACTTTGGTCCATAACAGGATCTCCCAACAACTACAGACCTAATTGCCATGAAATCTGCCGTGAACGGTCACTACAGGAGGAATTTGAATGATTATGTTGACCCCCTGACCTTTCCTCTGGCACCGTCATCATGGTCCTTCAACCAACAGTTTTGTCCATGACAGAGTTTCCCAATAACCACCTGCTTGATGTATGTGAAATTTGCCATGGATATGGATCCTCAGAGGATGAGTCCTAATGTTCTGACCTTGTATTGTCACCCGTTAGCCAATGGATTCGCTCCAGTCCAGTGTGTAATATTTAGGAGGCTCTATTGACAGAAATGCAATATAACCATGTTTTCAGTGGCGTGTAAAGGCCTCACATAATGAACTGTTATGTTTTTATTACCTTAGAATGAGACATTTCTCTCCACATAACCGTGGGTCACCCCGTTCCGTGGATGTTGCCACGTTGCGCCACCATGTTTCTACAGTCGCCTGAGCGGACAAACGTCGCTGCAGAGCTCGTTTTATCACTACGCTACGTACGAAGAAGAAAAACCAGTAAAGTTAGTAGTAGTCTGGTTTGTTGGAAGCAAGAACAGAAGTAGAATTTGGAGGGGGGAGCGGTGACTGATGGTGCGTTCACGCGGTGTCCAAAATAATCAGAATCTTTTTTTCCCTCCTTTAATCTTTATTGCAAAGTGGAATAAAGTGCAAATGGGACATAAAGATTTTATTCATATTTTGCAAACATTTAATTTGTAATACAGTTGGCTGTACGTTTATACGCTCTGATAATGTTAAGCCAACACATCTTTGTAGTAGCTTTCATGTTGATTCCACAATTTGACTTAAGAGCACATGAACACACACGGAAGTCGGAAGATCAACGTCCAAATTCGGGAAATGGAAACACCCGAGGAGCACGTGAACGCACCGTCACAACTCTCACCACTAGATGCCGCTAAAACGTACATGCTGAACACTTAAGATTTCACATCAGAGTGTATAAAAGTTTTCAGTTGCATTTCCTGAACACATTCCTGCTTCCAAGAGAATGAACCCTTTGGGTTTTAATAATCCCATGACGCTTTTCTGTACCCCTTTAGGATAATCCACATTTTTCAGTTTGACAAAATCATTTTAACTCAAGGTAAATTTTAAAGTGATCTTTCACCAGAGCTAAACTGCTCACAGCATCGACCAGAAAGTGGTCAAAGGCACAGAACTTGAATGACATAAAACTTTAATGAAACCCCAGTTGTCAGTTTTTGGCATAACGTGTGATGGGCCACTTTGACGGCCTCTTTCTAGCTGAAAGATCAGGGGATCCATGAAATCAATTTAAATCCTCCTCTGGGGTGTGTGAAAGTCTGCTCGCCTGGTTTAAGACCTCTGAATCGTTACCCAATGGTTGGATTCTTTCTGTGACTCCAACAGGTATGCTGTTCATTAACAGCAATCCACTCAATGCAAAAACAATTAAGACAATCAGAGCTTTATAGGCAGTATTAGTGATGGGGACATTATCTTCATGTGCCACGGCTGAAAGACAGAACAGCAGAGTCAGACTGAATATCAAAGTATAATAAATGGCAATTTAGCTTAATTATCAAGCAATGTGCACACATCAAACTTCATGGAGACTATTTGTTATAAAGCATGTTGTGCTCATTTGTACTTTACCATCCTTTTGTTGTGTAATATTGTAATAAACATCTCCAGCTTCTATGGAGCATGACTGTGCATCTTGTTCTTTCCTTGCTGTAAGACAAACAGGAGTAACTTTACAGAGTAACTTTAGATTGAGCTAATTTGCTGAGACACTTGACTCTCAGCTTGGATTGTGACTCATCAGCAGCGGAGACACTTTGAGCTGTCAGCCATGTTGTCATGTTGAGCACACAGAAAGCAAAGAGCAGGCTGATACTGAGAGCAGCGGCTGTTAGGAACTAAGCGGGGTGGAGGGAGTTGGGAGTGTTTGTTGGGGTGTGCAACAAACAAATCACCCTGTTCAGGTGCTGCCCAGGAAAATAAAGACAAGCCACTTAACAGCCACTGGGCCGCTTAATTAGAAGCCCTGTTGCTCGTTAATAAGGACAGTAACGAGGCGAGCCGCCCACTGCTCGGTAATGAGTGGCGAGATAGTCATCAAGCAGCTGAAGGCTGGACACGATGAGGCCGACGCTCCGGCTGTCTGCGGGGGAGCAAGGGGGAGGCTGTGATTGGCAAGCCCGCAGCGGGGGGCGTGGCCACCGGGCCTCAGCTAATTGCAAAGTTAAGAAACTGCGGGAGTCCGAAATGTGTTGTTGCACTTTTACTTTCATCGAACAGGGTGCTATTGATCGGGCGTGTTGTTTATTTGTGCAGATGGAGGCGTGGTGCGTTTCTCATAGAAAGGTTATCAGGTATTGATGAGGGAGCTGATGGGTTGTGGCCTTTGGCTTTGCTGCAGCGCTGATGGAAAACTGATGGTGGGAAGGAAACGTCAGCAACACCGCAGCAGGGAACCTCCACAGAGCAGCCGGGAGCATTTATAGTTATTGATGTTATTAATACCCGTTACAGGTAACGTCATCAGGTACACTGACCTGTGAACGGTGACATGCTGTTTCAGGCACATCACACGACATGATGCTTTCTGTTTTTGAAGACTCAGTATCTTTAAATTTGGCATTAAGAAATATTGTGTTTGGATTCACTATTTCATCACCAGAGTTATGTTCCTGGCAGCGGGAGAAGACTCTTAAAGAGTGGGGGGAGAAAAAAAATGTGAAAAACACAAACAAATGAGTGAATGAAAAAAGTTAGAATGTTTTTATTTATTTATTTCTGGACTGCCAGAAATTTCCATAAATAACATAATAGAAGGGTGGAGTTGTGCTGGGGGACTCAGTGTTTCCAAAATCCCGGCTCCAGTTTAGCATCTCTCATAGTTTAAATTTGACTCATCAAAAGTTTTATTTACTTAAAACAAGTAATAAAATGTATTTGCATGATTGGGGTTTGGCTGTTTTAACAGTTTTGTTTGCATATAAACTTCAAATAACTGATTTTTAAAGAAGACTCAACACATTGATGGTTTAAAGGTGTCAGGTTACTGTGACGTGGCTCAGAGGCACATTATTAAACCCTAACCAATGGGAAGGTCAACAACTATATCACCCAAAGCACCACAGAGCATGCGGCCCATACTGTGGCCTGAATGTGTATAATTCTTACTGTGTTTAACTGGACTGCGTTTGTGAGTGTGGTGTCGATGAACATGTATAATAATGAAACGCTCAACCAAAACAGTGGCTCCATTGGCCTCCAAATGGAGTGAGGCGACACCTGAGAAAACAAAACACTACTAACCTATTAAAACCTATTAAAAATCTTTTTTTCCCTCAATAATAGTAATAACTCGTCAATAGGAGGGCCGGGGAGTTACAGCAAGTAATGGATGACTTAAGCAAATTAATTTCCCTCACACTAGCTGGCTAATTGTGCTCTGTCACTCTTAATACTATACAGCTTCGGTCTAATGCATGGAAGTGGGTCACAGTCTGTCGCTGTCCACTGTCTGCCATTGTGGGTTCAGTGTCTTGCTCAAAGGCACCTTGAACCTTCGACCTTACCGTTGCCGTCCCTTCTGCTGCGCGTTGGTCTGCGGCACTGAGCGGAGCTGGGTCACCTCCAGGAGCGCCGATGTTGCTGTTTCTCCTCCTCATTCGTCTTGCAGCCGCGGCGACGGAGGCGATGCGTCTCTCGTGTCGAACAGGTGAGCACAGCCATGCATTACAAGTGCCGAGCCGCCAACCCCGGGGGACGCAATATGCACACACTCACATACACACACACACACACACCAGCTGGCTGCCTGAAAAAACAAACACCAGCACCTGACAGGAAATAATCCCCTGAACAAGGACGAGCTGAGAGCACGTTTATTTTTATATAATGTACAACATGCTGCGCGTTTGTTCTGCTGCATCAGGTTTAACATCACAGGGAAGGCAGCTCATTAGCTGCTTCACTAAGAGCTGAAATATCTGAGTACATTTACCATAATACTGCTTCCTGTAATCAGAGACTATAGTTTCTGCTACTTTACTCGAGTATCTCCATTCTGAAGCCTTTCTACTTTTCCCCCAGCACACTTCAGAGGCACAGATTGTTTTACTCTATTCAATTTATCTGAGCTGGAGGTAGTGGATACTTTGGGGATTTACATTTACATTCAAGATAACCTGCAGAAATAAAACACCTTGGTTCATTTTAAATGACACAGTAATGAAAATCAGCTTCAGTAAGTCATTTGGAGTAAGAGAACTTTTACTGTTATGCTTGACTATATTTTACTACTGTGTCTTATGGGAGTCAACTTGTGTGCGTTTTGTAGGTTTAATGTGAATAAAAGGAACATGGGAGTTTAATCTGATGTTCAAGCTATGCTTTTGTTATTGTTTCTTCTGTTAGCTGGTTCCTGTTTGGGTAAGGTTGTTATTTTGGCCTCACTCAGTCCTGAGTGATGGATCCATCCTGTCGTTTTCAGGTGACGCTGTGATACTGTAGCGGCTGCTGAGAGGAGTTTACATTTGACATGTCCATCACAGATATATGTCAGTTTAAGAGGTTTTATTTCAGTTATTGATCATTTCATCCCGTGCAATGTATCGTAGTGGGCGGCAACTGATGATGACGTCCTGACAGAAATAGTGTCCACTTTTTTATTTTTTTGGTTTTCCTCTTCAACATGCTCCAAACGTCACCAATAGGAGCACAGAATTCTCCTCAACAGTGAGAGAGAAAGAGAACTAATATTGCTGGCGCCTTAAGGTGAAACTATGAAGCAGGGGAAAGGTCACCGTCGTTTTTTCTTTCTTTTTTGAGACATTTGTGAACTCAAACCAGCCGGTATCGTTCACACCGCTTCGGGGGTAATTGTTTGTTTACATTCTTGTTCCTGGAAGTCGGCTTTTAGCACCTCCTTTCAAATGACATCACACCGTGCACAAAATGAAAGACGGCCAGCTATGAATGGTTGGGGACCAACGTGTAGTCTGCCACGTCTCCTGGGCAACTCAGGAATTTATGACCCCATAATCAATAATCCGACCCCTGACAAACATAATGTGTAGTCTGAACCCAGCATGAGTCAATTCAATTCAAATTAGCTTTATCGGCTATGAATGTGTAACAATGTCGCCAAAGCATCATACAAACTACATAAGAATAATCAACCCCATACATTTCATTAAACAAGAAATTAAAGCATAAAGTAATCAAATTGTATTTGTTTGTGATAAAATTAAAATAAATATTAAAAATTAAAATAAAATAAATAATTAGAACAGTAAGCGTGTGTGTGTTAAAAGAAAATATATATATAAAAAAATTAAAACAAAATAAAGAAATAAAACGGTAAGTGTGTGTGTATGTTAAAAAATAAAAATATATTTAAATAAATAAAAAATAAATAAAACAGTAACGTGTGTGTGTGTGTATATATATTAATAGACAATTTTTTTTAATAATTTATTGATTAAAAAATAATAATACATTTAAAAACAAAAAGAGATCAGTATAAAATGTAAAAACAAAACAATTACTGAAATAGCAAACGATCAAAATAACAACCTGTTCAGCTGTGGGCACGGTGGTGCAGTGGTTAGCGCTGTTGACTCACAGCAACAAGGTTGCATGTTCAAATTTCCGGTTGAACTCAGGATGAATATTGCTTTGTGTATGTGACAATAAATTACGTTCTTCTTCCTCTGTGTCGATCTTAACTTCAATTTGTTGACATATCACCTTTCTGGCACAGGAAAATGACAAACCCTTCTCCTTAAGCCCGCCTCACTGGCTGAGTGGGTCTAAGGGGGTAAAGCCACAGCTGAAACAGTGAAGCCGACCAAAACCTGTACGGACGGGTCCACGTAGGCCCAAAAATGACGTCAAAAACCCTGAGACATCAGGTGGGTCAGCTGCTTTTTAGCTGGGAAAGATCTGAGGTTTGGGCAGCAGTCAGTAGACCAGGCTAACAAAAAGAGAATCAAGAAAACACCAACCAACCAGAAAACTCACCACTGCAGAGACACAGAGACACACACACAATTAAAAATCTAAGCACTTCATTAGAAGAAAGATAGGCGATGACCTATTTTGGTAAATTCGACAGGTAAAATTTATAACAGTTTGGTTCCAACTTCTCCAATGTGAGACTGACTAAGAGTTCTTGACACTTGGGTGGAGATATATGTTTGGAGTTCAGTAGTGTAAATGATTCACAGCTTAATTGAAAAGCTAAATTAGCCTGTAATGATGATAATCCCCGGCTGCAGCCCTAAAAACAGAATAACCTGACTTTGTGCAAGGAGGGGAAGTGTGATTTCTGGGTTAGAGGATCCACTGAGCTTCAGAGGATTCTTTTCTCTGTTCTGCACGAGTCAGCATTGGCCTGAATTCCAACAATATCACCCTGAAGGATGTAATACCAGCTGGTGCAGTGAGAGCTATCCGCCCTGTATGATATTGCACACAGAAAAGTCATCGGGCTCAGCCCCCGACAAGCACCTGTGTTCGATTTCTCATCTCGACTCGGTGGAGAGCCCTAAGCCTTGTTCTCGCTGGCACTAATCCTCGCTAGAAAACAGCTTTCAGAGGATTAGCATCAAGGGGGGCAGAGCGGCGCTCGTCGGCGGGGGAGCCGTGCTTCCCTTCTTCTTCTTCTTCTTCTCCTTTCTAGCCTTTTCCCTCTCCACGTTAACCTCACACAGCTCAACTTGACTCGGAAAATCTTTGACCTTCCGCTTGGTTTCCCACAGTGGCCTCCATTATAGCTCGGCGCTCCCCATTGACTTTAAGTTAAAACTCCCTTCAGGTTCTTCCCCCTTCACGCTGCGGCTGGATAACTTAGCCGTGTAATTCCACGTTATCTGGAGGAACTGGGCGACACACACCCACACAGGGCCCACATGCTGAACTGGACTTGACCTACTGTGGTAAGCTACTGTATGTTATTGTAAAAAGCCGCCAAAAGCTGGCGGCAGAGAGGTGTAAGGCCCCGAGGTGTGCAGGTCAAAAAATTGGGAAAACGTAATTCCTGCTGCAGGCGATGTGCGGATGGATATCAGACAGAACACAGAGAGCCGTCCTGGCTGTGAAGAAACACGGAGAATAACAGCACCGCTCAGGGCTTCTCATAGATGCTGAAAGAGCGAAATAATATAAGACGTTGGTGTGTTTTTTAAAGCAACAATTCTGTTTCTCTGAACAAAGAGAGGATTATTCTGCATGGTGATGAGAAGGAGCAGCTGGAGGCCACAGCTCCTGCAGCGAACACAGAGCCAACAACTTTTTAGAGATAGTAAATTTAACTTTCGCCTCCAATTTTTTTATTCTGGTAATGTTGTTTCTTTTTTTTTCCTTCCCCCTAAACCTCTGCAAATACTTCATTCTAATCACTGGCTTTGATTCCATTTCTCCCTCCACAAACAGCGGGCCGTTCACTTAAGAGCACTGAGAGAGATGAAAGCCGGTGCATCCGGGCAGGGATCAAAAAAAAAAAAAGCTTTTTACCCCTCAGCTTCCAAATTCCTGCTGGTTGTGACAGAGTTGTAAATACCCAAGATAAAAGACAGCTCTGCCTGCTTGTACTTAACATTCCCATTAGACTACCAACAATGGCTGCTTTTGTGTGCTCTCATGTACGGATACGAATGAAAATTCCTTTGCCTCAAGTACTTTGCAAAATACAATTCAATCAGAGACAATTTTGAAAAAAAAAAAGAAAGGGAAGAAAATAGAAAAGCAAGCTAGGTGATCTGACGAACAAAAGCAGACAATGTTTTGGGAATTCTCCAAGGTGAGAGCTAAAGGAAGGATTTGGTTCAGGGGGAAGATGAATGAAAAACTGACAACAGGACTGTCTGTTGTTTGCAAAAGCTGCATTTAAGGAGCTGCAGGAGGCCTATTAGAGAGTCAACAGCCCGATCTGAACTTTTTAATGAGCCGTTGCTGATGAGTGCAAATGAAACTCACGGTGCTGAACCGATGTGGGTGTCGACCAGCAGATGCAGGCGAATCTGCTCGCTGTCACGTGCGTTCAAAGCAAAAGAAGGCAGAAAAGGGTTGTTCAAATAAAAAGTCCAACATATTGGGATTCCTTCCTAAACGTCAGATGAGAAGGTGGATGTCGGTTTTATCTGTCTGTTCTGGATAAAAATTCAGATGTAGGTCCGGTACATGACAAATACCTGCCTAACCCAAAAGGTTTCTGATCACATTCAGAGGTGGAACAAAGGATTTAAAATCAGCATGTGCTGAAGAGATGCAGTAAAGGATTCGTGTGTGGTGCCAAATGCAAAGCTTCATTCATTCATACATTGTTTAGTTGCTGTGGAACTCCAGTCATGTTAGCAAACCACTGATTCATCAGGCATGACCATCCTGCTGGAGTCCACAGTATTCTCTCTGCTTTCAGCTCTGGATTGGACGCTTTAGCCTTTAAAGGTTTAATGACATCATAACAGCTTCTGAACCCACATGTAAACAGATCGACCTGCATCACTACTGCGCAGACCGAATGATTAAGTCTCACACAAAAAATGAACATGACTTTTATTGATTGTTCCAAAAGTCAAACGATCATGTTTTTTTAAAAAGAATTCCAGTTTATTCCAACGAAACTTCCTGTTCAGTAACTGTTAGTGCTTCAGTGTTGTACTCGTCAAGTTAATTATTAAAATCTGGGAACACAGTGGCAGAAGGACAAAGAAGTCAGACGGATCAAGAAACAGGAGCAGTTGGAAGATGCTGGCAACAAACCAGCGAGTGATCCCGTTATTAGGAAGAGAAAAGACAAAGGCAAACAGAGAAATTATTCCCCAAACAGCCAATGGTAGTTTAGATTATCTGGATTTTTCAGATTTCAGCGTTATTATTACTGATAGGAGCAAACAGCTAAAGTAAAATCTAAGTTGTTTTAAACCAGAATTATCCGTTAGCGTATAGCATCTGAACATGATTCCCTGCTGGTCTCCAGGCAGATCCTGTGTTAATTGTACAGCTGCTTGCCTGTGTGGTTGTGAATCCTAAATTTAAGCAGAGTGCGAGTGTGTCAGCTAAACCCCCCCCCACCCCCACCCCCACCCCCCCAGACTAGAATATGAGAAGGTACCGGGCCATTCTGTGCTCCAACCTCACACATCCGCGGTGTGACCTCCACCACACTGAGGCGTATGAATCTCCTGCCGTTATTTTGCGTACTCACACTAACAGGTGTGCGGCGTCGCGGGGAAGCTGCTCGCCACGGCGCGGCGTCGTGGTCGGGAAAAGTGACAGAGGAAACAGATCCGCGAACGGGGGAGGTGACGAAAGAGACGAGGAAGGTGACAGAATCACTATGTCTGATAAAACATATCGCTAACGCAGCAAGTGGAAATGACAGGTTCTGCAGTGGGACTGTGGCGAAGACTTCGGCGAAAGTCAATATCAGCCCGTCCTCGCCAGTTTACGTCATGTGACTTAGCTTTATGGGCTTTTATGTCGTTTTGGGAGAACTGACAGTCGACCTTTTTTGTTGTTTAGGTGTGAGGACGTGTTGGAACGACTGGCTGCTTTTCATTCCCGTCACTTTGTCTTTCCTTTACTGCATCCTTCGTTCCTTCCCTTCAGCTTATTTGTTATTTCATATACTGCATGTGTCCCCTTTCCTCCACTACTCCTCACTTCCTTCTCTATTCCTGCTTCCTCTCCTCCTTTTCTTCTCTATCTCCTACTATTCTTCCCTCTCTTCTCTTTCTCTTCCATGTATCCTTGTTTCCTCACTTCCTTCTCCATCTTTGAGTCTCTTTGCCCTCTCTTATACTGCTGTTCCCTTTTTCTTCCTACTGCCACCTTTCCTCCTCTGCCTCCAAGCTTCTACCTATATCTCCCAGCCCCACTTTGCCTTGTCTGTCTTCACCTTTCCTTCACTAATGTCTCCCTTCCTTATTTTCCTATTTCCTTACGTCTCTTTTCTTTCTAGACCTTTGCATTTCTGTTTACTTTTTTCATTCACCTCATTTTCCTCTCTACCACCTCCTCTCCTTGTCTTCTGTTCTTCACCTTTTACGTCTCATCTCTTCTTTCCTACCTATTTTCTTTTTGTCTTCCTTCCTAAATCTTCCTTTCCACACTTTGCCTTTACATCTTTACCGGATAGGTTTCCTTCCTGCCCCAGTTCCTGGAATTTCTCTTCCTCCTTCCTCCCTCATCTCCATTGTCCATCCCTTCTTTACTTCTTTTCCTTCACTTCATTTCCCAACTTTGTCTTTTCCTTCTCTACCGTTTTCCTTTCCTACCTCCCTGTTTCTTTCCGTTTTCCATTACTTCTGTGATGCCTCCTTTGCTTCAGCTTCTTCTTCCTTTCCTTCATTGTTTCAGTCCCTGGTTCCTTTTTTGTCCTTGGCCACCTATCCTTCCCTTCCCTGCCTCCTTCTCCCTCTCTACCTTCATTATCCTGGTCTCTCATTAAGCTCTGTTCACGTTTGTCTCCTTCACATTCCGTCCTTTCTTTCCTTGCTTACTTCTAGTTCCTAAGGAAGGAAAGGAAACTAGGAGGAGGAAGGACAAAAAAGGGGAACCCTCCCTCTTTTCTTCCGCCCCAGCAGCTGATGACGGGAATCCCAGAGAGTGCACTTGGCCTCAGCACCGGCTGGCTGGTCGGACATGGAGACAGAAGAGACGGCCTGGTTTTCCAAAGGCACCGAGCCGCTCACTGTCCCCGCTCGGCGGGGACCTGGGTGACCCTGTGGAGGTCGTCGTGGGTGACGAGCGAAGGGGCTGAAAAATGGGCTCATGTCTGGGAAGTAGATGATAAAAAAACACACAGGGATGTGAAATATTATCAGTTCTGTTGATTGAGCTTATTTGGGTCTCCTCGTGTTTCCGCAACGTCAGCTGTTTCTGTTCGGAGGGGGATTTGATGACAGGTAATAAACTGCACCTGCTAAATAAAGCTCCCCCCTCCCCCCCTCCACCACTCCCCTAATGGCAGGATAGTACATCTTACCATGCTTACCTCAAGGCTTTATGAACTGGACAGCTTTGCTAATTTAACATAGTTTTAAAGGTCGTGAGCTAATTTCAGAGGTTGGTGTTCTGTTCCGACATCCGGTCGACCTTGATGGTCTGATTCTTTTCTTCTCTGCTGTCACCTGCTGCACTGACGGCCCGTTTACATATTTAATACCTGATAAGCACCATTAACCACTCTTTTAATGAACAGCGTGTCATTAACTCAAACACTGTCAGGTAGAGTGCTAATTGGAACTTAAAACGAAGCGTGTCATAAAATAAGTTGACACCGGTTATTAACTTCCAATAATAATAATAACAAAGCTCCGAAATCTGGCTGGTTGGAAATAATTTGGGGAGGAAAAAATGACAGTTTGCACAGCAGACTGCTCACAATATCTACTCATAATGAGCAACACGGATTAAACTGACAGTGAAATAGAAAATAGTTTTTGGCTAGTTCTCCATGTAATAACTGCTTTAATTTTATTTTGATTTGACCTTCATTCACATCTAGGACCCCCTTGAAAACGAGATGGTGCATCTCAAGGGGTTTATCCTAATAAATAAATTTTTCAACAACCTTCATTCAAACAGAAACAAATATTTTCATTATTGTCCTGCACAAGATTGGCAGCAGTCACGAGCAGCAAACAGGCTGCACATGAACATCCAGACCAGCATCATTGTGTTATATTAAAAATATAAAAAAACATGAAAACCAAAGTTCTTATAGCTCCGATCGAAAAACTGCAGCACGCTGATTGATTTTCACCCTTAAAATTGTGCAGACAGACTGAAGTTTAGACACTGCTGTGTTTTAAATGTATTTATTGCTATGAAGTGTACTTAATACATAACAGTAAATAAGTTTTATAAGCTTATATGATGCTTATTTATAAGTGTATCACTAGTGTAGGCCTAATATTAATAAAGTTCTTTTAAGTTATTAAATCTTTGTAAAAGAAAAACAGCCTACATTGGTCTGTAATCTATTTCTACTAACGTTAAGTACTAAGTTAAAAAAAATCTAAACCATTCATGCACAAAAATGGTTTCAGTTTTTAGTCGCACATCATAAATCATGTTTGTGGTATGTTCGTATCTATTTTAGGGGCAAACGCATGTGAAATACTCTGTTTAGCAACGCGCGCTGCTTTTCTTGTTTTGTTTGAGGGTGACTTCTCTTCTGTAGCTGCTCTACATGCTGCCGCCGGCATTAACGGAGGTGAACGAGCAAACAGCGGGTAAAATTAAAGGGAAACGGGAGGGTTGGCAGGCGTGCACGTCACGGTGGTAGCTAGCTAAATGCTGAAAACACTCCAGGTGCTCCAAGCACGACTTCACTGCTCCCTACTCCACTTCGTTAACGCCCGCCCCCTTACAGATCTACGCCAATCAAACACAAGTAACCTGAAATGAACATAACAACCAATGAACGCCCCTAATATCACGATTTTACAGAACAGCGGACTCCAATTCAAGCGCAACACACAACACAAACTCTGATCCGCTGTTAGCGTTATTTTAATGGCGATATCGTACCGAATACGTTTGCCTTCCAACATTTAGACGCCAAACGGAAAATTTACCCGCATTTGGTGCTTGGCGGGTGTTAATTTCCAGCCCTGCTCTACACATAATCATACATGTAATGATTTACCTTGTTCGCTCATTTAGGGCGTCCAGTTTTACAGACGTCTTTTATGATGGTGATCTACGGGCAGCATTGCTGACTCCAATGCTTCATACGACCTCACATGCATGATTACACACAACAAACCAAAACAAACTATGTTGATGATTAACTCCTGATAACCGCTGAACGTTTCTTTTGTAGGTGGCGCTAAAGAAAAGGTTACTGGGTCACGAAGTATGAAGCGGAGAGTGACCTGAAAATTGCTGGTCATCATATTTCTTGCACACAATAGAGAATTTGGTAAAAAGGGTAAAGGTCAGGAGGTCACTAATACTATTTTCTCTGGGAAGAGCTGAGACCAGCTGCCTTCATGACATTAGTATAAATGTAAAATGCTGATGAGGATGTTTGATCAGAGCTCTGTATTTAACTGAAAACACTGCACGGCCCTCAGCCAGTCAGAGGAAGTATCATCTGTCTTCGTGGCGTGAATGTCAGTGTTGGCAGGTGCCTGTCCATTACACAAACAGACCCAGAGACCCAGTTGGAGTGGATCCGGCATCCACAGATGGCTCACAGGGTGCCGCTGCTGCTGCCGCCTGCAGTCGAGGAAAAGGGTGAAGTTTACTGATTAGTCGTGTTAATCTGGTGTAAGCAGAATGTAAACTTGCTGATGGTGACCTCAACAACAGCGCGGCTGCTTGTGATGCATTTATGCTCTGATCCGGTCCCAGCAGGGGGAGGTGGAGGGAAGGTCGGGT
>JAPMOB010250741.1:0-37475 GCA_029875015.1 Lepomis gibbosus | reverse complement strand
TCTTATTATTATGCTTATTCTTCTAGTCTATCCACAGGTATGTAGGGTTTAAGTCAAGGATGTTGAGTTGTTTTCTGTTCTGGCTCGCAGTAAATGAGCTAAGACCATTTCAGTAATAGTAGCACAATCGCTTCTACATCCAAACTGAGAATCAAACTAGGAATTTTTTGATTAGTGCTGTTTCACTAAATACTATGCCTTGGATGCCAATTGTCCTTTTTATTCTCTTTAAATCTTGGCATCATATTTTCATTTCAAATCAGAAGAATAGTCTCTGTTAACTTCCTGACCAACTTCATGTAACAACTTTTCTGTCAAATAAATCAGATCATGTTCTATTAACATACCCAGAACTCTGTAAAACTGACCTTTTATTCATAAGCACATCCTCTGCACTTACATCCTTGTTAAATTAGTTTGGCTGTGTGTTGATGGGGTGATAACATTAGTCAGCTGGATGCGCTGACCCAGTCAGTCGCACAGCCACTGACTCAGCACTTGTCAGCTGAGGCGGCCCTCACACCCCCCCTCCTCACATTCTGGCTTGTTAACCCCTATGAAATTACACCTGAGTCTTGCACGCTGTCAGTGACTTTGACAATGTCATCACATTATACATGAATTTCCTCTTGAGAGTTTGTTTTTTTAATCACCTGATAGTGTTTTGTTGTGAAGAGATTCTAGAGAGAAACAGATTACCAGAAATCTTTGATTTTATTTGAGAGCTCCTGGAGAGTTTTCCATTAAAGTTTTAGGATGTGCATGTATTTCTGGGCCCAACAGTGGCCCAGATACATGACATTGCTGGCTTGCTGATAGCCTGTGAAGTTATAAAGGCTCATGTATCCGCCGTTGAGCTTTTTGGACAGGTGTCATTCATAGAGGCATGGCTAGCATCGTCAGACAAACCTTCCTAGAGTGTCAGTAAAGCTTGATTGATGTCATTGGTACACAAAACAACAGCTTGTCTTTGATGCCCCAGTTGCAAAATAATACTAAGTAATATAGCCTAGTTTTTCAAAAAAAGGTCATTTTTGATTTTTTTATGATCAGTTTTTAGCTAGTGTATGTTTCCAATGTATGGCAGCGGCACTGACTCTGTGGTCTTATCAGCTGCTTATGCTAGCTAGTATTAGTGTTTTCTCACAGTACTGTGTAAGTCCTTCATGCCATGTCAGATAAAGCAGAGGCCCATCAATTATGTCTGGCTTAGTGGTCTACAATGAGATTAGACCAGCCTTTGACTACCAGGGGTTAGAAGTTGTAGATTAAAATAGTTTGGCTTACTTTTTTGGCATGGACACGTCAGAGAGAGAGAGTTGTTCGAAGCAAGACTCAAATTTAAACCCAGGACGTGCTCCTACTTGACCTTGTTGCAATTCTTGTGTTGGATTTGGTATCTTAAGTTGGTCCCATGATGGGCTTGTGTCATAAACCTTTGTGCAATACGTTTCACAATATGTGGTTTGAGCACACATGACTGATCAGGTTTGTGATATGCCAGAATAACATATTTAGTGGGAATTAAGACTATGCAAAATTAAAAGCAGTTTAGTTTTGAGCTTTGGGTAGTAAGTTTGTCTTCTGTCCATGCCACCTAGGAAAATAGGCTCTCTAGTTTTAGATGAGTTCATAGAGAGTTATAGCTCTTTAATTTCACTGGAATCTCAGTGTCCCTTGTCCGTTCCTTTCCCCAAGAATCCGAGTAAGGGAACGATTGTCCAGGAATGAAACTGTCCAGAGGCCCCCGGACTGGAGTCCAGACAGGCACCAGGCTAACAGACAGCGCACTCAGGGGAACACTGCTCAATATACACCACAGCACTTAGAACCCACCCAGCAAAGGACTGTTCCCCAGCCTCAGCCCAGCCCAGGCCACCATCCTGCCCACAGCCAAACAGCCTACCCTCCCTCTGCTCCTGAGTACCAACACTCTGGCCCTTCTGTGGACTCTCAGCCCTGTTTTGCCAGCCCTGCCCCAGCGGCCACTGCCAAACTTCCTGCACCCCCTGAGGTACAACCACGAAGGAGAGTGAGTGCTGACCACATCAATGCCACCCACAGGGAGACAAGATTGGAGGCCAGGCAGGCCCTGAAAGAAGAGGCCCATACAGAGGGCTTGCTTAAGAGCAGGAAAGCTGTGTTACCCTCAGAGATCCGCCGAAGAGAAAGGAGTGTGGATGATACTCATAGGGGCAGGCATGAAGACATGGACTGGCAGAACCACAGCCCAGAATGGAGGAGGATGAGTAGAGGAGAGGAAGACTGGGATAGGGAGAGACCGAGGGAGAGGGGGAGGGAGAGAAATGTCGAGAGGATCAGAGAAAGAGGGAGGGATCATCTCTCGAGCCAGGAGGAGAGAGTATTCAGATCTATGCAGCCTTCCCACACCTCTGTACGCCAGCAGCCCAGGCAACGTCAATCCTCAGAGCCTGTGTACCATCAAGAGCCCCAAATTCTGCAGCAAGAGCCTCAAACACACCGTCAGTGTGAACCCAGAAAGATACAACATGGTGCTCAAATTCAACAACAAAATCCTCAAAGGCAGCATCAGTATGACCACTCGAGACAGCCACAAGAGCTGCAAAGACAACAAAGACAGCAGGAGTATGAGCTCCAAAGACAAGAGCCTCCAAGCCAGCAGCAAGACTCCCATAGAAAACAAGAGCCCCAAGACCAGGACTTTGAGCCTCAGATGAGGCTGCAGGGTCCATCAGGCCACCAGAGGTCTGACTCCGCCGTCTACCTCCAAAAGGGCTCCTCTCTGCCTCAGGCCAAACAAAGGAGCATGGAGATAAGTGGTGGGCCCAAACTCAAAATACGAACCCGCTCCATGTCAGATATAGGTGTAAGCCAGCATTCTGCTATGTATCATATGGAGAGGGCAACGGCCAGCAGAGAGACATCGAGGGCCGTCCCTCCATCAGGGATGGCTAATGGGGAGAGCACCCTGGACACCAGGGTGTCAGTAGCACAGCTGCGACACTCTTATCTGGAGAATGCCAACAGGAAACCTGAGCTGTAGGTCCACTGGCATGGGCTCTGTGTTGCATCACTAAATAACTGTCTAACTCTGCATTAGTAAGCTGCTGCAAATAAAGAATCTAATGATCCAAGAAAATATGATAAAATGTCATTCTGTGGCATGGAATGTGTCATGGTGTTTATTGTATGTTTATTGTAGTGTCTGTAGTTTTTTTTTGTTTTTTTTTACGAGCTTATCTATAATTGCGCAAGTTAGAGTCAGTTCTTGTTACCCTTGGAAAACTGGCTGCTGCTGCATGTTAACACTGGGCAATGGCTCTTCACAGTTGCAGGGTTGCAGTTAGGTTTTGCTCAGTGTGTGCGCCAATATCAGTGTGTGAGCCCCTGCTTTTCTAACTCAAGTGCAGTTTCTGGGAAACTGCTAAAGTACTAAAACAACATCCAAACCAACCCTCGTTAATAGCTTTCTCACTTCTACTTTTCCTTTTTGTTGTCCTCGTCAATTTTTCTAAATCTATTCACCACTCGAAAAGTGAGACTCCTAAAATAGATCTGCCAGCAATGGAGGTAGATCCGGCTAGCAGCAGTGATCGGGACAGGGGTGCTCGGAGGCCTCGACGCTACATCACTCCTGGAGACAGTCGCATGTCGGAGAGGTTTAGGACCCAGCCCATCACCTCTGCGGAGCGGCTGGAGTCAGATAGGTACAGGAGGGGCTCTCTGTAGCGATCTGCAGGAGCTCTTCAGAATCATTTTATTCACAAAGAACAATGCACTGAAGATGACAGAGCATGGTTTTAGGTTGGCATTTAGACCATGATGATATCGAGTGTTTCCTCAAATTAAAAAATGTAGTCTAATTGCTGATGCTTTTTTGCAGGTCTCGTCTAAGCCCATCCCAGCTACAGGAGGCCGAAGGTAAAATCAGTCTATTGCATATATGCAGAATTCTTTATAATTTAAGGAAATTTTACACATTTTCCCAGAAATATAAATACATTTTCCCAGAAATTTAAATACAGTTGAAGCCATGTAACATATTTGTTTTCTCTTTTTTCATTAGATGAAGAAAAACTGGATGAGAGAGCCAAGATGAGTGTGGCTGCGAAGAGGTCTCTCTTCAGGGTACACTTCCTACTTTATGTACATTTGAATCATCAGGACAGATGATTAAAACTGTATATTTTGAAAACTAAATCTCAAATTAAGCTTGAGCTTCGTTCAGATTTACAGCACACAGTGATGTTTGTAAATTTCAGGTGCAGTATATTATACCTTTAAATTAACTGGATTATGCAAAATAGTCCGGAGGAGTGTTGTGTAAATGGTGAATGATTCGGTTCCTTTAATTTAGCAACTGGAGTTGGCTCCTGCCTCAGTGCCTCTGGATGCAAAATCCTGTTGAAAGAATGACAAACATCTTTATTATCAACAAAGATGCCTAATGTTAGCCTTTAACAAAAAGGTTAAGTTAGCTACCAACTAGCTAGCTAGCACTGGCTGCAACAAGCTGGCTCCCCCAAACCCTGCAGTGCAACTGTAGAAACTTCATGTTAGCTAGCTAACGCCTGTGTTAATGAATCACTGACTTTAAACCTAATTTTTAATGTTAAAGAGGTTTCCAAAATGAGTCACTGTTTTTTTATAGCCTATTGTCCCAAGTTTAATTCTACGTGGTGTCATTTTGGTCATAGGCACAGCAGCAATAAACTACAAAATTACAATGGAAGACTGGTGCACAGTCAGGCGGCCCTGCTGAACAAAACATAACATTTGTCATGGATTTTCTAAGACACTTTAGTTCATGGAATATATATGTGTCGAACTCTTTACAGTTTGATGGGAAGTCTCCAGCTTCATGTTCCGAATTGTGATTTCAGTAACATTGAAGGTAAAAACAAAACTACCTGATATGAGAGATAAATTTGGCTGCTTAGAGGGGCTGCTTTACTCAAAAAGGAGCAGGGGGCATGACGCACGGGCAAAGTACCCGGGTCTCTTAGACAAGCGGTTCTGATTGGCCTGTCATGGGCCAGGTTGTCTAGAATTCTGTTTGAACAGGAGGGGGACCAGACACATCTGCCAGAGCAAATAAAACATGAGCTTGCAGATTAGTGTGGTTCCCAGGGTAAACTGGGTGTTCATAGACAATTAAACTGATATTTTTGTTTTTCATTTCAAATATCACTGTTATGGCCTCATCTAAACCAAAATACTGACGTTTTCTTAACAAATTCTTCTAGGAGCTGGAAAGGACATCAGAGGGTGGTGTTCCCAAACCGCGCTCTCGAAACGCTGCCGTAGAAAGGCGTCTGAGAAGAGTACAGGATCGCTCACACACACAACCCGTCACCAACAAGGAGGTGGTCAATGCTTCAAGGTAGATCTTGGATTTTGCTTCATTTTGCTTTTGCTACATTTTGCATCATACATACAGTTTGAAGAGAATACACAATTTGCCTGTGTTTTTCTTTTCCTTTCCCTCTTCTTTATGATCCTCATTATTTTACCTGTTCTATCTTTTCATTCTGTCTCCTCTTTGGTGCATCTTCAGACACCTCTGTCAACAAGTCTTGTTAATTTCCTTTCTCCCCTCCTTTTCAGTAACTGTGTTTTTCTTGGCCTTGCATTATATATATTTCATACTTTTATCCGTCTATACCTCCTTTTCTCCACTTTTAAGTGATCCTGCCACATCGTCACAACCTCTGGGCATCCACGCTAATGTAACTCGTGTCCCCAGCCCCACTGTAATCAGCACCAGTGTGACCAGCATCAGGTATAGCTGAGCTGGGCTGCTTACTTATATGTGCATTCTATCTGTATGCGTGTGCATGTGTTGTTTATTTACTTAAATATCTGGCTATGTTAGTTCAACCCACAGAATGTCTTTATTGCATGAAAATCATCTAATTTTCAGTGGTTTTCAGGATATCAGTTTAATGCAAGCTTTAATGTAGCTGGACCTCTTTGGGTTTAGAAATGACCATGGGTGGGGGGCAATTTTAATGAATTTGAATCTAGTATCAAATCCAATTAGTGAATCACAGTGCCACAGTGACATTTTACTCTCCATCTCCCTCTCCTGGTTGTAGTGCTGACCTGCTCACCCGGCTCATCTTACCTTCTTATTTCTGCCACCTCATGTGCTACTGCAGTATGCTCCTTATAGGGGAAGGAAGTTGGTGTTTGCACAATAACACGTTCAACACTTTCCATGCACAGTTATCAAGCATTCCCTCTTGTGGTGTTTCTCACATGCAGGTCACAAATGTCAGTTACATATCGCATGGAAAGGTCAGAGGTTGTGGCCAGTTAAAGCCCTCTGCATGTCTGGGTTCACGTGTCCTGCAGTTTGTTTACTGACCCTGGTTTAACTTAGCACATTGCTGTGAGATTGCCATATCCCCTGCAAACATCCAAGTGCATTATACGATCATCTAGCAAATGTGTGCTGGTGTACTTGTGTCTCTGTTGCTGTGCCTGTAATCTAACACAGTCTAACAATTCTGCTAGCTAGTATTTGTATGCATGTTAAGTTCTTTGATATTTTGCAGACGACAATATTTTTTTAAGGACTTAAGACTGCATGTTTAGAAACAACTTCAGATGTTTTGTTTGAGTGGAGAGGTTACAGTTATTTTATTTAAAAGTGAGATGATCAAGCTTTTGATAAAATACTAAAATACTAAAAACATTTTCTAGTCAACCAGGGCATAGGATATATAAAGTAATACGTTATCCTCTATTACAATTTAGAAACAGCATATTTTAGTAACTTAAATTATTTCTGCCCAAATTTCAAATTTCTGCCCCGTGAATTAAGGGATAGTGAGGATAATGCGTGTTTTTAGTGGTTGGACAAGATTTTTTTTATCACCAGTAAAAATAACTAGTCAACCAAGTATCACCAGTCATTTATAGTCATGTTTGTTTAAGGCATAAGCACTTTGCAGTTCACAAGATGAGCTTTCACCCATCCCTCATCCTCTCTGATCCCTCTCTCACTACCCAGCATCCAGGCCTCCTCCCAGCCAGGCTCAGGAGTCCAGGATCAGGAGACGGAGACTCAGGAGCACCAGAAACCAGCTCAAGCTCCCAGTGCTGGGGTAGAGGGAGATGACCAGGAGGCTCTCTCCAACGAGCCTGACCTATCCACCCTCAGCTTGGCCGAGAAGATGGCCCTCTTCAACCGCCTCGCTCAGGCTACGGGCAAGACAGCGGAGGGGGCCCGAGGGGACAGCCGCCAGCGCAGGGCCAACGCCAGGTTTCAGACTCAACCCATTACCCAGGGAGAGGTGGAGCAGGTAAAAAAAGGTTTTACCTCATGCAAGTTTTTTTTTTCAAAATCTAACCAATTTTGTTGAAGGAAATTAAGAACATTCTCAAGACCAAAGAAGATCTTACATCTACACTTGACCTGATAAAAATCAGGTTTTTAAAAAATGAGACTACAGTCAGTCATAATAAAGGAGTTAAGCTTCTAAGACATATTAGGTCGGTAGATTTTAGTTTTAGTCCAAAAAATAATGGATATGATGAAGTTTAAAGGAGAGAAAAAGGTCACAAAAACATTTATGAGCAGGCCATATGTTGGAGGTGTGGAGACCAATGTGAAATGTTTGCAATATAATTAACACAATCCCATACCAAGAGTAGTGCCAAAGTAGCCCAGTAGAACCAATGTGCATTATATATAAAGTGAAATTGATTATTGTGAATCTTTATGAGTATTTTAAATTATGACATTCTTAGAGTAAAAAGACCTAAAGCAATTTCAGGGTCACTGATACTGCAGTGCTCCAGTTTCCATTGGTGCGTGATGGATCTCTGTGCAGCTGAATGACTTATCAGATACAACGAAATGAACAGAGGTCACAGGGTTTATTCTGATTTTGCTTTTTAATACAGCAGCCTCTAGATGTCACAAATGACCAACAATTCACATATCTAACCTCAGAAATACCATATATAGGGTAACCATTTTGTCAGTTGATATGCACAACGACACAATATAATGTTTGTGTAATCATAAAGAATCATCCTGCTTTAAGGAATATATTTGATCTCATTTTGTGGCTGATGACGATGTTGTTGGTGGGATACTTTCCCATCTGCATTGCCAAAACATCAACCAAAGCATTTGGAAAATTTGACCCCATATGCCGTAATTCCCAAGACTCATGTTTAAACACAGGGTGAAGTACAGTGCAAAAATAAGTCAAGAATTGATATTCCTTCCTCAGTTAATCTATATGCGCTGAAACATAAACATAAAACACTGTCCCAAGAAACACAGTGTCAGATGTTTCATAAAAGGTTGACTTCACCTCCACCCAATTCTCAACAGTGAGTCATAGTCAATCACTGGTGTCCACACAGGAAGCTGAGCCGCCGGTAACCTCTGCGGTGTGTAACGGTGACTTAGAGGCCAATCAGGAAGAACATGTAAGACCCCTGCTGCTTGTGCAGAGCTTCTTATTGGTCGCATTGAATGATCTCCCTATTGATTGATTTGCTTGATCCCGCTAGTGACCAGTGTTGTCTTGTCTTGCTAAACAGTAGCCGGGGTGAGTTTATCAATAAATGCAATCTAGTGTGGGGTTTTTTTAAAGTTTGAAATGATGTTGCTTTGTCATGAGGAATTGATTTGAAAGTTTAGGCTGCCTTGTTTGTTTTCCATGGCTCCTCATTTTTGGATGGAAGCAGTTTCTGAGACATGCTTGCTCATTGCATAACAAGCATGGAATTATTTGACAGCAAATGGTGCATGCTAGTTTATTCATGATTCCTCCCAAACTGAATAAACTAGCAGAAAAGAAATGCTTATCTGGGGAATAATAATACTGTGTGCAGACATGTGTGAGGATCAATACATGCCATGCAACCCAAATCAACAGACAGTAGTCTGGTGTAGAGTATCACCCTCTCTGCTAGAGCTGTTGGAAGTAGAGATGAGTCACATTTTAATATACAACACTGTAATATTGATGCTAATAGTTACAGCTTTAATGTTCTGTTCTGGCCTTTAATGCTGTATTACAGGTAAGTAATATCTTTTCTTGAATTTATTTTCTATTTCCAGTTGAGTTAAATGAACAATAAATGCCTCCACCTGCTTGACATTAGATATATTAGAGTTCTATCTATGTCTTGGAGTCATGTCACTGTTTAAGTCATTTTTAATGTCACATTATCAGTACAGTGATATTTATCATCTGATTTTGTGACTATCATCCAGCTCTAGTTTGAAGTTAGGTACTGTTACTTGCTCAGGGGTAAATCGACATGAGTTAGCATGACCCATAGAGTCACAAAGGCCACATCAATAGGAAATACTCCAGGCTGACACCACATGGACATCAGTGACAGTCCCATGCATCATATAAATCAAATGATACGTCACTTAACAAGCAAATATGACCTGAAATAAAATGAAAAAGTTGACTTGACCTGATCCAGGCCAGATGAATGTTCTAATTCTTTATGAATGACAGAGCTTGGATGTTTTACAACTGTCAGACTGAACTGCTGTAAATGTGGGTAAATGTGTTGTCTGATTTATTCAGCTGTGTTGGTTTGTGCTTCCTGCTGCCATTTTGTGAATGACAAAGTTGCACATTTAATCCATCCCTTCTCCGTATCAATCCCCTCAGCTCTCCTTGTCATTCTATCCATCCCGACTTTCTGACATGATTAATGCTGTTCCTGCAGGTGAAAAATGCCGGTGAGATCAAACTGGAGCCCCTGACAGCCTCCCTGGTCCGCTCTGTGGCAGCCGTCACCTCCCAAGCCTCCGTCACAGCGGTAACCGTCATACCAGGCGGCAGCGGCGATGATGTCGGTCTCCGTCCAGGGAAGTCCACCGCCATCCCCTACGTCCCTGCCCAACAACAGGCTTCCAGCACCACAAGCAACCACCAGGAGAGGGCGTTGAGGTATTTCTCCATGACCCAGAGCGGGGACCCAGGCCACCCTGAGGCTGAGCTCAACTCCTCCCCTCTCTTCCCTGAGAGCCAAGAGAGAGTGGGGGCTCCTCTTGCTCCCATTGCCTCTTCTGGTGACAGGCAGCAGGGGGAGTCGGTGGAGGAGAGCTGGAGAGAGCGGCAGGAGAAGGAGGTTAGGGGGAGACAGCAGGGAGGAGCCAGAGAAGAGAGCGAAGACAGCAGCATTAAGGGAAAGCTGCACTCCCCCGACAGGGACCGGGACGGCAGGCAGCGGCAGCAGCAACCCCAGCCTCAGCACTCTGCCGAGCCCTCTTTGTGGAAGGGCGAGTCAGAGCCTCTGCCAAGCTGGAGAGCCGCAGACAGAGACTCCCAAGAGAGTAGGGAGGGAGCAGAGGGAGGAGGAAGAGGACGAGGAGGCTACCTGAGAGAGGCAGCTCACAGTTCCTCCACACAGGAGCAGGAGAGGAGCAGCGGCCGGAGCCAGGCTGGTGTTTCAGGTAGGAGGCTTCTCCGATGACTTACACAGGAAAGAGATGGAAGAGAAGTGGGGGAAAGATAAAAAAAGATATGCTTTAGTTGAGGGTAAAAGGAGGTATGTGGGAAGAGAAATGAAAACAGAATTTGACATAAAGGGAGTGACAAAAAAGGGAGGAAGCAATGTCTAGGAAACGAGCTGTTCTCATTATCCTCATTGTCTTATGCAGCGTACTCCCACGCACAATCGCTTTCTGCCGGCTGCACACACACTTGTCCCAGCTGGGGGTATTTGATTTGGCTGAAACAGAGAGCGAGGGAGTGTGTGAAGGAGAGGCAGACGTCTGAGGCTGCATCTAATTAGCATATTTTTCCATGCATTTGCCTCGTGGCTCTCTTTGTCCAGAAAGAGGAAGCCCTTTCCTGACGTGCTGTTTGTCAGCTAAAAGACATCAAAGATTTTTAAAGCTAACTGTGTGTGCACACCGTCATGGCCTATTATGGGGCTGTGGTCCCCGCGCAGTATATTATGCCTGTGGCTTAGCTGTGCACATGCTGCAGTGTAATGGGCCTGACCTGTTTTTAGGTGCTAATGCAGAATGTGTCCAGGGGTGGTCTTTTCCCATGCATGCACACAAACAGCACACAGAAAGATGAAAGCACTCAGTGAGAGAGTGCAGAACAATTGGCCAGCACTTACATGAAGCAGGTAGAGGACAGGGAGGACACAATGGAAGCCTTGTCTGGAGGCTGTACTCTCATTTAGTTCTGCATGGGTAGATCTTTACTAAAGTATAGACTATTATACTACACAATCGTGAGGTTTGAAGGACTTGCACTAATTCCCTGAGAACTTACCACTACATGCTTAACACCACCTCTTACCATGACCTTAACAAAAGACACATTTTAAGCCATTAAGATGTAGTGTTTTTTGAGAAATGAGTGTCCACTTATGGTAATCAAACAATAGAATGTTGTCACTTCTGCTGCATCCAACTCTTAAATTTTTGCGGACTCCCCTGTAAATTGGGAGTTAAGACACTGACTATATACCACGACATCTCCAATTCTTATCCATCTATCATTTCCTGTCATCTCTCCACTGTCGTTATCAAGTAAAAGGCATAAATGCCCAAATAATAGAAATAAATATTCAATCTTGAGGTATATGTGCATGTGCTAACTAAAAAACTAAAGGTGGCAAATTGTTTCCTGCGATGTGTTGAGTTTCAACCTGCTGAAAGTAGATTTTAGCCATTAAACCTTAGTCAAATTAACAGACATTTGCCTGGTAGGACATCAACTGAACAAGAGCCAGCATCAATGTTATGTACACCTGAGTCAGTTTCAGCTTTTGCTGTTGCAATACACAATGAAAAACAAATAAATGTAATGTGCTTTACTGAAGACTTAATCTCAGACATTGTACCTGCATGATTATATACTGTATACTTTTATTTCAGACTTGCCGGATCATCCTGCGCCACTGAGGCCACTGATAGCTAAAGTTTCCTCCAGGACAGTGTCTCACGTTTCAAGCAGCCAGCAGCAGCAAACCAACATCCAGCCTCCTCAAACTCTTCCTAAACCCTTCACACAACAGCCTCCTCCAACCCAACTCAAACCTCAATCCGACATCCAGGTCCAGCCGTACTCCCAGCCCACCCAGCCGCCGCCGCCAACGTACCCCAAACCGTTCACCAAGTCCCCACAAACCCAGACCAAACCTCAGGGATTCGTTCAGCCTCTCCCCAAGCCTTACCCGCAGACAGCCCCCGAGCCTCACCCTAAACCCCAGGTGCCTCCACAGACACCACCTAAACCCAAGTCCTTCCCCCAGTCGCTGGTCAAGTCCCAGTCCTTGCCCCTAGACCACAGCGAGGACTTCAGCAGACACAGTGTCAGTTCTGGAGATCTGCTGTCGCCCACAGAGTCTGGGGAGTTACTGTCTGACGGCATGTCCAGCAAACAGATGTCCATCAGGGAGAGGTAAGTGAAGGATAAAGACACATTACTAGTCATGTTATTTGCATCCACTATTAAGTTTGTGAGGCCAACTGACTTATATACCAATACTGATTCAATATAATTTCCAATCTAATTAATAATATAATAAAATTTAAGCGGGTGTAGTTTTCTGATAGGCCTGCTTTTTGGTGTTATTATATCTCACTGGGTGACATTTGGACAGTGTAATGCAGCTCTGTAGTGTGATAGTGTAATTTCTATACAAGGTAACCATCTGTGTGAGGACACTACTCTAGAGTCACCGAGAGGTCCGTCTGTATTTTTTTGTTGTACTAACTGAATATCGAATTAAATACAGAGCAGGTTAAAGTTTCAGTTTCAGTTTTTATGCTCATCCATTCTCTCCTCTATGCTCTCTTTGTCTCTCCCTCTGTGCTTTTTTAACTTGTATCAAATCTCTGGCTTATGCAGTGTGTGTGTTGGGAGGATAAATAGAGAGAAAGACACCGGGCATACTAATGAGGTGTGGAGAACAAATGTTAACGTTTGACGTTCCGCAAAAACATTGTCAATATGAAAATGGTTTGAGGTGCTAAAAAAATGTATGAAAAGCCTTGATCTAAAAAAAACTCTCATTGTTAAATGTCAAATTGTTGAATCCATCAAACATCAAAGAGCAAACATAGAGCCGCAATTTTGCACAGGTATGGGTGACACTGTAGCACAGACAAACCAACCAGTTATTCCCGTACACACACCTATTGCTATCACAGTGGCTTTCGCTCTGCTTTAAATTGTCAAATGGAAACCAGGACTCCAATGATAGCCTGTTAAGAAAAACAAAGGCAGGTTCCAAAAAACGACATTTGGGTAAAGTGCTTCTTAAAATCTAATGTCTGCAAAGCTGCAGACACAAGGCAAACTTTGAATCCATTCACAAAGGATTTACACATTCGGAGATGTCAGCACAGATCAGACATTAGAGACAAGCCAGGTCAAAAGCCAGTGCCTCATAAATTTACAGTGTTTGACAGAATCAGGGAGAAGTCACTGTCAGCATGTCCTTGCAGCATACAGGTTTGTTCCACCCTACTACATTAATGGAGGTGAGAGATTCATTTTTAGCAACACTGTGTTTCTCCTCCCAGCCAGCAGAGAGCTGTGTAGACTGGAGAAATCCTCGGAGATTTAGCAGATTCCTCCTAATGCCCTCATTTCTGCCCTGTCCACATTCAGGCTGCGGAGATGATGACATNGCTTTATACACCTTTTTAAGTTACATTTTCTGGCTGAAATCTCTGACCTGGTTTTTCATCCTTGAAGGATTTCTTTTGTATGACATTTGTGGAAATAATGGAAATTCCAATACATACATAATATAAAAGCAATGGAGGACGAAATGCTGTACAGTTAGCTTACATGTTAGCAGCGACAGAACAATCCATGAGGTCCAAATCCATTTGACAGAAAATTCACAGTATATAACTTTCTATTATGACTCTGCCTGTTCCTTATGGTATTTTACAAATTAAAAATGTGATAAGCTAAAATAAATTAAATTAAATTTGGCTGCTGCTAAGCTTCATCCTTAAACATGCCTTTACCAAAAAAAAAGGTGTATTAAGCTCTGTTAGGTAAACTGTTTTTATTCTTTCTGCTCTCACATGTTGTTAAAGTATTTTTGGTTTAATACTAGATGTACACGGTCATAATATGTTTGGCTAATCTGATACAGTTGCTTGGGTGAGGAAAGCATTTTCCATCAACATCATCCAGTAATCAAAAACATAATCGTAGTGCAGAATTTAAACCTCTGAAAATCCAGTGATTCCACTTTTTTCACCTAAAGTCGCTTTAAGGTTGGTAAAAAAATAAACCTTAGAAACCTTAGACATTATGAGACAGATGGCATTTCAATAAATAATGCAATGTCAAGGATGAGACTCAATTTAACACAGCAGCACAAGCAAAAGTCGTAAAAATAAAATAAAATAAGATAAAAATGTATACAATAAATACAATAGATGTGTATACAGTATCTCACAAAAGTGAACACACCCCTCACATTTTTGTAAATATTTGATTACAACTTTTCACGTGACAACACTGAAGAAATGAAACTTTGCTACAATGTAAAGTAGTGAGTGTACAGCTTGTATAACAGTGTAAATTTGCTGTCCCCTCAAAATAACACATCACAAAGCCATTAATGTCTAAACCGCTGGCAACAAAAGTGAGTACACCCCTAAGTGAAAATGTCCAAATTGGGCCCAATTAGCCATTTTTCCTTCCCGTTGTCATGTGACTCTTTAGTGTTACAAGGTCTCAGGTGTGAAAGGGGAACAGATGTGTTCAGTTCTGTGTTATCATTCTCAAACTCCCTCATACCGGTCACTGGAAGTTCAACATGGCACCTCATGGCACACTTGTTAGGGGTGTACTGTACTTACCTTTGTGAGATTCTGTACATGTGCAATAGATGTATTGCATACATATGTGTATACAGTGTGATGTTTTGATTGAGTGATGCTACATGCTCCCAAATTCAGCCCAACACACAGTATTTTGTATCTTGTGAATCTTTGAAACAGAATGTGTGTTTGAGCAATGATTGGCTGCGCAGCATGAGTTTGTAATGATCCGAGATGTTATCGAGAACATCACTGTTTGGTTATCAGCCTGTTTTTCCATTATGTCAGGTTACCTCTCTTACTCTTACCTAATGCTCTTATTAAAATATAGTTTTTGTTTTATGTCAGAGTGGCACTGCTGAAGAAGAGTGGTGAGGAGGACTGGAGGAACAGGATCAACAAGAAACATGAAGTGGTTCAGGTGGCATCCACCGATCAGCAGGCTCCACTATGGGAGACAGAGCCGACCTGCGAGAAGAAGGTCAGTCTGATCTGCACACCAGACTATAATGGAAATTCATAATCATAAATCATTTTCACACCCACATTAACCAGAAGGCTACACTGTCACACACATAAATTTTGCATTTGCTTGCTTGTGTTGTTTGCCCTAATGGATTCCACTGTAAATCTGTGTTTACTAGAGATCCCTGAAATCTCTGCATTACAGTGTATACAGCATATACAACATGCACTCATTCAAAATTGTTACCCTTCTGGGTACAATGATTTAGCAGCTTTACCAACGGAGCCAGAATAAAGTGCCACATTTCACCCCCCCAACCCCACCACCACCATCCTTAATGGTTACCATGCCAGCTCTCCCCTCTTTAGCTAAGTGCTCCTTCCATTTCCCCCTTTAGTCCATCTGTTGTTTGGACCAAGTGGTCCAGAACAGTGCAGATTGCAGCCCCCATAGGCTGTAAACCAGAAAGCATATGGGACAGTCTGTTAGTAGAATTAGCAGCCTGGCATGGGGTTTTGGGAATTCATTCTCCTTTTTTTAAAGATCAGATTTGGATAAGCTCCAGGCGAAGTTTCAGTAATGACTTTAAAAGCTTATTTGACAAAAGGAAATGGTTTACGAATCTCTTGAATATGTATGGATATGCATCTTTATTGGTTTAAACATGAACTAGAATTAAATTTAGAAGCTCAAAGAACCTCAAATTTTAGGATTTACACTTTTTCCTGCAGCTCGTCTACTTCGTATTAGTATTCTGTTGTGCGAAACCGCCTGCTTAAACCCTGGATGGTAATCTTCCAGGCAGTCTCACCCCTAAATCCATTAAAGCAACAATAGCAAACACCCCCCCTCTCCTCTGACCCAGTATTTCCCCTGTGTTTAACCCCTCAGGAGGAAGGGGTGGTCGTTCAAGAGTACTCCGCTGTGTCTGTGTCTGAACAGCTGTGGGTAAGATCTGTTGGCGGCCAATCAGCTTCATGTGGGACCTCTTGTCCAATCACAGCTTTGTGTGAACTTTGTGTGAGGGTGATTGCTTCTTCTGAATCTGTGGGTCTTTAGGTGCTCTTCACTTGTAGTCTGCGATTCTACGGAAATAGAGGGAGGCTAGTTGGAAAGTTGCTGAGGCTGGAACTTTTCTTAGCTTTCTTTATCTTTTTGCTGATTTTGTCTTAAAGGTGCATTAATCAGTTGACTTTAAAGTGAACTTGTCTGAGGAATAGTAAATGTGTTGCTTCAATTAAAATTGTCATCCCTCAATATAGATTCAACTTTCTCCAGACGTTGTAACACCTGGATTATTGAGATTAACCTTCAGTGTCAATATAAACTTTTAGGGTCATACATTAGTGACCAGGGCCAGGAACATGAGTAGTCCTCTGGTGAACATGTCATTATTATGGGATAGGCTATAATTTTTTACAGTTACTGAAACAAATACAGATTCATAAAAGAATGAATACATATGTTGTTGCTTGAGAGCAGGATGTCTTCAAGTTTAAAATTCAATCAGTCAGTGCTGCATTATATTATGACTCAATGATTCAGAGGGTCAAAAGTAAATCTGAGGGAAAGTTAGGAAAAAATATTATTTTCTGCCTCTAAAGATTATTGGAAATAAAGAATCTGAGAGGGTAGAAATTCACTGTTTCCTTGGTTGAACTCACAGTTAATCAAAATATGTGACCTTTTTGAGGATTTGTGGGTTGACTTTGTATTGTTTAGAAGAGTCACGTGCTAAAACATTTTGGGAACAACTGCTTTAAATAAATAGAGAGAGAGAGTGAGAGAGATAAATCACAATTTAAGAACAACTATTACTTAATACACCTTCAAGATTTAAGCTGTGTTTTCACTGCACTAGAAATTTAATATGGGACTTTCTGTGCCTTTAACAAGCTGTGCCTGTCTCAACTTACAAAATACCAGAAAATGGCTCTTTTGCTGCTTTGTTACTTACAGGAGGCATTGATGCATTCAATGGCCTTTAATGATTTTATGTACATTTTGTATTTAGGGATGCACAGTCTTTTATTTCACAAGCAATTTGTTGTACTTTTGAAATGATTTTGTAATTTCTTAAAGATAACACTCTCATTTACATTGTGCATGTATGTTCCAAAAACATATTCAAATTTATGATAAAGTTTTGTTCATTTTGTACAAAAATCCTTGCTTATATAACTTTTAGACCTGAAGAACAGTGAGTAGGTTTAGTAGCTTTAGTAGCTGTCATGTGGCATTCCCAGTTTCTTGGCGTCTCTTCTTTACATCCCTTCCTTCATCTGCATGCTCGTCATTTTCCCTTCCATTTCCTCCTTTACTTTCTTTCACTTTTCCATCCTCCTCTACATCTTCAGGAACCTGTTTTCTCTTCCACCTTTTCTCCTCCTATCTCCCTTGGTCAAAAGTGTCAGTATATTGACCATCACAGTCAGGTAAGAACGTGCACTTGGCACGCTCGAATGCGCTGCATGCACTGGAGGCTTATCTTTTCTGCTTCATTTGCAGCTACTGTTGTGAAGGGCGCTTTGGTTGCTGTTGAGTTTTATTTGATTCTGACTGCATGAGTACAGCTCGGTGTAAAGCCATCACTTCTGCTGTGGAATAAAGTAGATTATACAGGCTAGAAAGGACATGCACCTAGTACGCTTGAGTGCATCAAATCTTTTTATATCTGCTTGGTTTGATACTGTGGCTACATGATAATTGCTCCTGAGGGAAGTGTGGAGTCACATTAAGTTGTAGTGAAGCCGTGTGAGATGTGATTTAGTTCTCTTAATCTTGGATACTTGATCCTGTGGTGTCTGGAAGACTTTTGGTTTGGCTCCATGATCTCATTTTAAGTTGTAATGCAGCTCTGAAAAGAATATAACTCTAACATGACTGAAAATACCTTTGTATTTATTGCTTTGCATGCAAGACCTGGCACTTTAACTCAATAATCTTTCATCATTTGATTACACGTCTGATTTCCTCTTGTCCGTGCAGAAGGTGGGAGAGGATATCGAGGCCAAGATGACCATTGAGGAGAGAAAACAGATGATCTCGATCCGTGAGGATGCCTGGAAGACAAAGGGCAAAGGAGCAGCCAATGACTCCACCCAGTACACCGTGGCTGCACGTATGGTCAAGAAAGGTCAGTGCACAAACCTGCTGTTATCCACCCGTCTTCACTGAGGTGTTCACCATTTGGAAATGCCAATGGGGATGATTTGTATGCAAAAATACACCCATAAAAGGGCCTAAAACAGACAGACATTATCCCCAATGCACTTTCCTTATCTGCAAGTTAGGTTTGTTTCCCAGTGTTTTGAAGCCCAGTATGATCATGTAAGGAAAACTTTGTGCACAAGTGGTAAGTAGAAACTTAAGTGTGGAATACAAATGTGTCTTCTGTCTCCTATCACACAGCTTATGTGTGTGTGGATGTTTCAGAAGTAGCTTTAGGTCACATTAAATGATTTTCTGCTCTTTGTCAAAATTCAGATTGTTTCTTCATCATCAAGTGCTGCTATCGTGTGAAGTTGCCGAGTGCAATTTCAAAGGAGACACCTAATCTGAGAAATAAATCTAAGTGCAACATTTAAACATGCTGTGATTTGATCTGTTTTTACAAATTGATCATTTCTTTGATAATTTCAGAATCTAAAAAAAAATAGGAGGTAAAGTTATTATGTTTCGAGTTTGAATACAGCATGACTAAATCCCCACTGTACGTTCAAATATATATTATTAAATGTAAGTAGCAATAATGACTCAAATATACCAGTACAGACAGCATGTTATCTCGCCACAGTGTCATATATTTTGTCCTATCTGGTGTGAATTTCTGTCTGCAGGACTGGCAGCCTCCTCCTCAGTTATCAGTCCCATCCTGTCACCGGTCTCCACCAAACTCAAGAGCAGCACGCCTGCTGTCAACAAACCACAAGAGGGTGAGACAGATTTGCAAGTCCTGTGTCATCACATCAACTGGGGAAATCCCAGTCGCAGGATTTTATCAGCCAGTGTGGTTTAACCCTGAATGGACTGAAGTTCATTTTCGCATTTGTTGTTGTGAACTTTTAATTTTAAAATTATACAATATGTGCTGCCCACTACATACATACAAAGTCAATCTCCTCAACAACACACAAATGCAGTAACTTTAAAACCTAATCACTGACCAATGATAATGAAAAACCCAATTACGTACATGTTAAGTTGGTTAAAGAGACTTTATGGTATGTCATCATTAGTGAATTATTTTTCTATAGAAATTGAGGCCAGACCAAACATGGAATCGGATAAGAAACTAGACAAGTTGGAGAGCTTCTTGGGACGTCTGAATAGCAAAGGTATGTACTTCCTCACTGCCTTTAAGCTCGTTAAGTGATATTTTAAGCGATGTTTTGTGTGATATTTCTGCAAGTTGTGTATCGATGTTATATATTAAATCAGAGGCTAATCTAGTTTCTGTTCTGTTTTTCTTTGTTGATCAGTGGCAGGTCTGCAGGAAACCACCATAACAGTGACCGAGAAGGCAGTGAAGGAAGTGATGAAGCTGGATGACGAAATCTTCTCAAAGTTCTACAGACGGGTTTCTGAATTTCCACGCATGCCCACCAGGATCGAGATCAGTGAGGATTTTGACACCATCTTTGGTTCTCAGGGTCCCAAGTAAGAAAATTATGAAGCTTCTAATGACTGCTGTAGTGGAGGGCTGCACAGAACACATACACCACGTGCATATATGCCTATACGCATGGTTTTCTCCCTTTCCAGGTTGACGTCGGCCATGGTGCAGCATAAGCGGTCTGTGCGTCCATCCAGGAACGTCCAGTCGTCCAGAAACCCTCTGAAGATGCTCGCAGCCAGAGAGGACATCAGACACGAGTACACAGAGCAGAGGCTGAATGTGGCGCAGCTGGAGAGCAAGAGAATGAAGGCTGAGAAGAGTGAGTGTAAGGAGGACAGCATGTGTTCATGTATTTGTGTGTACCTAGTCTAAATTCCCAGTGGAAAATTGGAATTTTAACATTATAATTGTTTACAGCCTACAAAACTACATCCATCTCCATCTCTCTGTTTATATTATTATTACACAGTACTAATGCCGCCTCATGTGACCCACTTCTAGCAGTGTTTACAGTAGGGATTTAGTTCCTTTAAACTTTAATGAAGCATTTATATTATTTTCCCACCCCCTGTAGGTCTACACTTTTATAAATGTGTACTCTTTCCCATTCCAGTGAATAAAACCTCGGAGTACTCTGATGCTGCTCTGGCAGGTCTGGCCAGTAAAGAAAACTTCAGCAGCGTGAGTCTGCGCAGCATCAATATCTCTGATCAGATGTCAAACAACAGCGCTGTGCCGTACAAGAACCCCATGCTGATGCAGATCAAAGGTAAAAACCCTTTGTGACTGTGCTGAGCTCTATTGTGTGTTTGGTTTTACCATCTTCGGAAGTTCCTTCCCTGACACTTTCTTTACTTTCAGTATTTAGACTGGTAATGGATATTAAGCTTTAATTACAGCTAGGTCTTATGCCAAACAGATGTGTCCACTGAAAATCTGTACACAATTATGTTAATTTTGTATTTTTAGGGAATGAAGTAGGAATAGAATCAACTAGGATAATTGAAACGCTGACTAGGAGCAGTTTCTGGGCAGATGCCAGGAACTCACTGCTCCTAGCCAAGAAATAGTTATAACCACCCATAAAAAAGCAAATTGTTGTTTAAAAAAACAAACAAACAAGATGTAACGTGTTAATTAGTGAACTAGAGGTGCCGGTAGGCAGATTTTTGTTACTTTCACACAGAGCAAGGCTAGCTTTTTCCCTCTGGCGGCTGGCCAGTGCTAACTTTTTGGATATAAACTGATTTGCTCTAGGAACTGAGACGTATACCTCAGCACATTAATAAAGTTGACTGCAATCCCTCCAGGTCGTCGTCATGTTCAGACCAGATTAGTGGAGCCAAGAGCATCATCACTGAACAGCGGCGACTGTTTCCTGTTGGTCACTCCAGAGCACTGTGTCGTCTGGATAGGAGAGTTCTCAAATGTCATCGAGAAGGCTAAGGTGAGCGCTGTACTCGTGTTATTACAGACGATGCCTTTTACTCAAGAGTTTTGCTTTGGATGTGCAGCATCAAGGCTACTGTTGTATTATTACAGTTTAAACAATGATGAGTCATTGGTGATTCCGCCTCTTTCCATTTCCTGCGCACACACTGGCACATATACCCATCTGTGCTGCTCATCAAACACATGCTTTCAGGCTATTTCCCCAAAGGATGTCTGTCTAGACACTTTCTAATAAACATTTGTTTTTCTACTCCGCCTTCTCATTCAATGCTGTTTACTCATTTCATTATTATTTAATGCACAAAAAAACAACAAGATTCTGCCAAGATTCTTCACAGTAAGCTTACTTTGTATTCAGTTTCTGACTCAGCAGTTAAGTTGTACATTTTCTCGGATGTTTTCCATAAATGTGAAGCAGGATGTTGTAGAGGTCAGTTCACAGTTCCTGGATCAGTCAAGAAAAGTCCTCGTTGTTTAAACATCAAAGTCAACAGGAGAGCATGAGACACACGGCGCTCTGACACCATGCCTGTCTCTGTTGCCAAAAACAACTTTTGGCGACGAAATAGCCGAAAAACAGATCTTTGTTTCTTGCCCGTAGGCAATAGATTTGGCCACCTTCATCCAGACAAAGAAGGACATGGGCTGCAGAGCGAACCAGGTGCAGACCATCGAGGAAGGTGTCAGCCCACAGGGCCCAGATACCCAGCAATTCTGGACAATCCTTGGAGGGCAGACTGCTTACCAGCGTAAGCCATGAACCCCTAATACTCAGATTTGACAAGAAAGTTTAGGTTGTTGGATTGTCTCACAAATACCACTGTTGTTTTCTCTGGGTGCTCTTTGATTCATGCAGACAGTTACCCTGATATATGGCAAATTATATTTCTGTATAATTGTGTCACAGCGGCAGGTCGACCAGAGGACGATGAGCAGTTTGAGAATGCCATTGTGGAAACCAACTGTATCTTCAGACTGCTGGATGACAAACTGGTTCCTGACGATGACGAGTGGGGGAAGGTCCCTCGCACCTCTCTGCTGGCATCCACAGAGGTCAGTGGGACTTTTTTTGGGTCCACAAAAGACTCTCCACCTGCTTTGCTTTCTTGTTTTTATATTTGAATGGAAAGGGTGTGCTGTAAGCGTTTATACTGTAAGCAAGAGTGATGCCAGTTGCACTGTTCAGCTTTGATTTCAGCTGTCCTCTGACTGACCCTGGATGCAGTTTTTCTGTTCCCTCATTACACCAGAATGTACTGCAGCATGAACACTATGCAACTTTCATCATGCTGTAATATAATTAAGTGTAAGAGTATCTGACAGTGGCCTTTTCTGCTGAGGCACCAAGCTCTGAATATCAATATTTATAATATACATATTAAGAGGAACTCTTTGCTTCAAGCTGGCTGATTTGTTGCTTAGCAACAGCAGGTGCCATACCGAGCACCTCCTACATCCATCTGTGCACTGCTGCTGAAGAAATGGGTTCAAGACATGGGCTTAGACCAAGGACTGCACTGCAGCTCTATTGAGTTTTTTTTGCATATTAGTAATGGATCATCGTACAGTCTAGTCTCTGTTTAGTCAAAACAGAAGTTTTGTCTAAGTCAAAACAGAAGTTTTGTCTAAACTGTCTTCTTCTGTGGTTCTACTAGTTGAGGTTGGAACAATGGAGTTTGTTGTTGTTTTTCTTTAATATTGAATTTTTTTAGATTATACTATTATTTCTATTGGTATTACATAGATCTACATGTACATATCACATACATGTAATATACTGTAGATAGGTTTAAAAACTAGAAGAGACCTATTTACTAATTACCATTGTCCACATGTTGCTTGGAGAGGCAAAGATAAAACAGGTGTGTAGTAGGGATGGGTATCTACTCGATATCTTTATGGTATCGACCGCAACAGTCCAGGATCGAGTAGAATCGAAACGTCTCCAGTCAAATCAGTTACTTTTTGTAACCATATTGCGGCAAAAAGTTAGGCTACAATTTGCAAACATGCAAAGAACACACTGAAAGAAAGAGAAGAGCACGCCTTTTTTTCCACCTTATATGTCTGCACTATAGACTGTATTCAAAAATGCCTTCACGCATCGAGGCTATGCATGATTTTAACAGCCACTCACCTTCGGCTGCAGTCTCAGGCATGTTTGTCACTGTTCCAAGTTTATCACCATAAGCCTGGCTTTCCACTGGTTTCATCTTCTGGTATCATTTAACACTTCTCTGTACATTTTTATTTGCTATTCACATCGCTTGTCATTGATCAATCGCTGCGTTCCATCACATGAAATAAACGCTTTTGTGGCGCAGCAGCGATCAGCTGATTTTAGTCACGGAGACTCCGGCTGCAGCTACAGCTGCTTCAGGTGTAGGTGGGTTGATCGGCTGGACGTGCAGCCTCTCTTTTCCTTTGTTTGTGTCTTTAGTCTTTAGTTTAGCGACTAGTTTAAACAGACTCCTCCCTCGTTTTATACTTGTGACTGTCGTTTGTGGAGGTTTGCGACTCACCAATAAAGGAAAAATTAATCAACCAATCAGCTACTATGGCATCATCAGGTGGCATTTTATGCAAGGTATCAAATGAAGTACTCTATTGGTATCAGTATCACTTTAAGGGTACTGGTTTTGGCACTGGTATCGTAAAATTTTAAACGATACCCAACCCTGGTGTGCAGTGTTGGTTAATGTGGACAGACAAAAGATGACTCAACTGTGCTTTCCCATTGTTTCTGTTGTTGTGCTGTGCACACTGCAGGTGTTGGTGTTTGACTTTGGCAGTGAGGTGTATGTGTGGCACGGTAAAGAGGTGACTCTGGCCCAGAGGAAAGTGGCCTTCCAGCTCGCCAAACACCTTTGGAATGGCATGTTTGACTACACCTGCTGTGACATCAACCCGCTGGACCCAGGAGGCTGCAATACACTCATACCCAGGTGGGAAACGCACACATATCACTTGCTATAAGTAATAATAATAATTGTTATTCACTTGCAGTCATTTTCTGAAGGCCAGGACCCTCCTGACTATAAAACATTTCCTAACCCCCCAACACAACACTTAGCCTTAGCTATGAAAACAAGTCTTAATGCTCAGATAGCCTTCAGAAGAAGTCAAGAAATTTCCTCTTCCCAAAAAAATCTTGATGCCAAAATGGTCCTCACAAAATAAATGAGCAAAAGACACAAACACATTAACTTTTTTACTTTCTCTTAGCTCGCCCTTAAATAGTCTCTTTATGATTATATTATTGCCACTATTGTCTCTATAGTTTATCTGAAAAACAACACAAGCATATTCACATACACAGACTGTAATGAGCATGGTGTCTTTGATTTAGCGAAGCATAAAGTTTAATCTTTAATCGTTTCTCCTCTTTGTGTCTGCGGTCATTGACAGGAAGGGCCAGGGCCGTCCTGATTGGGCGATTTTCGGCAGGCTGACAGAGCACAACGAGACGATCTTGTTCAAGGAGAAGTTCATGGACTGGACCGAGGCTAAGACTCCAACACAAAAAGAGGGCGGCGAGCTCGTACCAGAGCAGAAGGTGCGAGACCAACACATGTTTGATAGGGATAATTGTAGCACAGGTCACACATGTCAGAGAGTCTTCACACGTTTTCCCATCTGTTTATCTGTTGGACTGTGGCTCAAATTCATTCTCAGTTAATGTTGCCATGAACCTTTAGTTACACGCTGGAAACAAAACAAGAATGAGAGAGCACATTGAGTGGAAGCTGTATAAATTATCATAGAGAAAAATGAGCACATTTGTATTTGAGTGCATCATAAAATAGATCAGGATGAAAGTTGTCGTTGTCACTTCTTAAAATTTTCTCTCTCAGGAGGCTCCGGGGCGAGAATGCCGGCCTTACGACGCCACCATGATGCTGCCCGTCCTCCAGTCGTCCATTTCCACCATCTTGGATGGCATAAATGTCGGCCGTGGCTACGGCCCAGTGGAGACCGAGGACCACATGAGGATTCAGGAGATCAGCACAGTGTCAGTGGACGTCTGGCACATCCTGGAGTTCGACTACAGCCGTCTGCCACGCCAGAGCATCGGCCAGTTCCATGAGGGAGACGCCTACGTGGTCAAGTGGAAGTACACGGTCAGCACCTCAGGTTAGTCACTGTGGACTCTGGTATTTACACTCACTTATAAACCACTGCGCTTAATAGTAGATGACCTCTGTCAAACAGAGGAAAAGCATCACATTTTAAAGACGTCTGCACTAATTCAATGTGTGAGATGTGTATACACACTGAAATATTCTTTTGTATCTAAATGTAATGAAATTTAGTGTGGCAAATCACATCTGCGTATCACCGCACACACTGTGAAAGTACATGCAAGTAGTATTTCATTGTGGTATATTAGTAACAGCTGTGCATTTTTAAAAGCTTTAAGATTTCTTAGTTTTTCATAGTTTGCACAGGGAGAATACTTTGCTCATTATGTTTTGTGTATGTGTCTCCCAGTTGGCCGTAGGCAGAACCCTGAGGCGAGGAGCAGCGGGCCGGGGAAGGAGAAATGCTGCTACTTCTTCTGGCAGGGTCGACACTCCACCGTCAGCGAGAAAGGAACGTCAGCGCTGATGACAGTGGAGCTGGATGAGGAAAGAGGGGCACAGGTACAGCAGACAAGGCTTCTCACCAGCCACATCATCAAAACAAAAACTAACATAAAGCTAACACAAATGTGTCAAATGTAGCCATTAATTAGTTTCTAGTGTAAAAACAACAATTTATAAGTTATATTATACCTTTAAATTACAGGAACATTTATATGCAGCCATTCAATTTGAATGAATGGTTTATTTCAGTTTACATGATGTACAAAGAAAGACAATTTGTGTGACTATGCAATTTACAAAAATCTTGCTTACACCAATACATTCAAAATAACTCAACATTAACTGAGAAAGGAATAGGCTGAGACCCAAGCCTTATATTTGCTTATCCTATACACTAGAATGCAAAATACCCACAATATTAAAGAAACAAACGAAAAGAAAAGAAATTTCAGTCTAAATTCCAATCCTTAATTATTATTTTGCATTTTAAGGCTTTTTTGAAACTCCACAGAGAGCTACACCATTTCTACTCATCACTATGTCCATTCCATAATTTAACTCCCAAAATTGAAACATATCTGTATTTTATATTAGTTCTCACATTACATGTTTCAAAAGTACACACTCCTCTTAAGTTGTGCTTTCCTTTTCTTAATTTAAAAAGGAAGGCGTCTATTTTTTAACTCGAAAAAATATTTCCAATGTTTTTGAATACACAATGTTTAGAAACTTCAATGGGTCTATAAATAATTGGGTAGCAGATTCACAGAAACCTGCTTTATTTATTACTCTAACAGTTCTTTTTATTATTATCTTAAGTGAACAGTACAACATATGTAAATCTAAATGTAAATGCTCCGTATATGAATAGCACCTTTCTAGTCTTTTCTACCACTCAAAGCGCTTTTACACTACATCTGCATTCACCATTCACACACATTCATACACTGAGCCTAAGTGCTCAAACAGAAACTAACATTCAAACACACGTTCACACTCATATGCAGACATTTCTCAATCAACACATCCCTTGTTTAGCTAATTTCTGTTTGACATATTCTATGTGTGGCTACCAACAAAGTTTATGATCTAGAATTAATCGTAAAACATTGTTTCAAATACTATTTCAATTTCAACTCCATTTTTATCCAATTTTATTTCACAATTGGCCCTGACACCACCAAAAATCATACATTTTATTTTATTTTCATCAAGTGACAACTTATTAATAGCAAAACATTTTCAAACATCATCATTTCCCTATGTACTGTTTTACTTTCATGTCATCTAATGAACAAAATAAATTTGTGTCATCTACATACGTAACACATTTTTATTATTATTATTATTATTATTATTATTATTATTAGATACTGTCCAAATATCATTTATATCGAATACAAATAACTTTGCAATACCGAACCTTGTGGAACGCCACAGGTTACTCTTTTAACATGTGATTTTGTATTATTTATTTTTAAATTGTATTATTCATTTTTACCATACCAGCATTATTTACTGTGTTGTGGTCAGTTTGCCAAAACAAAAACATTTTCAGAATCTTTTCTTGTGTTTCTTTTCATTTGTTCAACTAATGTAAGAACAGGATTGGACAGAAGTGTTGAGATCTGGAAGGGAACAAACTATACACTGAGAAGAAGATGTAGAAAACCTCCAGACCCTCTCTATAACACAATAACCTTCATATTAAGGACTGAGTGTGGGGGAAAACAACTTTTTTTAGATCAATGCAGAATTTGTAGCGTTATAAGTTAATGAATGATATTCTGATGTTTCCTGATGCCGGTTGCTCCAGATTCCTGATAGTGTTTGGGCATACTGCTGTATACTGTATGTTGTGATGGACAATTACTAGGTACATTTACTCTAGTACTGTAATTAAGTACAAAAATTAGGTACTCGTGCTTCTACTCCACTACATCTGTTGTACTTTTTACTTCACTACATTTAGCTGATAGCTTTAGTTACTAGTTACTTTACAAATTAAAATTTTCATAAAGAAAAAATATGAACACACATGCAGATTAATTAAACTACGCTGAAACGTTTATTAGGTTAAGATGAAAATGAACTGGCGACAACTTTCATTGTTTGAGACATTTTTCATGGTTCCACCTTCATTGATTCTGCTTTTCCTTTGAATTACTTTAAGTTATTTGTAATAATTTTGAGCTTTGTATTGTTTGTTAGGCAAAGAAAGCATTGTGAAGGTGTCACATCGGTCTTTCAGATCTTCCAAAATCAAATAACTGTGAAAATAATCAGCAGATTAATTATTAATGAAAATATTCATTAGTTGCACTCTGATACAAAATCAGTCACAGCACATTTTAATTTCTGCAGTAAGTACTTTTACTTTTAATACTTTAAGTACATTTTCTAAGGCTAAGGCTACATTCTTTTACTGTAGTAACTTTTTGCAGGACTTTAACTCATAACAGAGTATTTTTACAGTTTTGTATTAGTACTTTTACTTAGGTAAAATATCTGAATACTTTATCCACCACTGATACACACACATAATTGAACAACTTGAATTATTATTAAAAAGGGCAACCTGTTTATAATAAATATCATTGTAAAATCTGAATGTTTCCCTACTATAAATTTAAATTCTGTTCGTCATGTCAGCAACAGCTGACAAACATAATCATACTAAGAGTACTTTTTACTTTTGATACGTTGACTCAAGTAGAAATTTAAATTGAAGACTTCTACTTGTAGTGGAGTAATATTTAGCAAGGGTATCTGTACTTTTACTCAAGTACAGGATCTGTGTATTTAGTCCACCTCTGGTCATTAAAGTAGTGTTTGGTTTGCATTAGCAGCATCTTTCATAACTGGTTTCCCGTGTCTGTGTGTTACAGGTTCAGGTGCAGCAAGAAAAGGAGCCTCCATGTTTCCTGCAGTGCTTCAACGGAGGGATGATCGTCCACGCTGGCAAGAGGGAGGAGGAGGAGGAGAACACTCAGAGTAAACATTTTAAGATTTTAATAGCTTGGATTGAGTGAATGTATTTGCCTGTTATGCCTGATTTTAAAGTGAGGTCTCTCACGGCACAGTGGTTGTTCACTGCTTTTATAATGCTGATTATTTAGTATTTTCCCAGGACAATTTTTTTTTTAAAAACAGAATAGGATCTGCAAATTATGTTTGCTTGAATGCTTAAGAGGTTGCTAGTTTTATTTATCTCATGTAAGTGTTTTTGCGCAGCCATAAATGACACCTTTCTCATCACTCCACCTGCTCGTCTGTGTCCAGGCGAGTGGCGTCTGTACTGTGTGCGGGGCGAGGTGCCGGTGGAGGGCCACCTGCTGGAGGTGGCGTGTCACTGCAGCAGCCTGCGCTCCAGAGCCTCCATGATCCTTCTCAACGTCAACAAGGCCATCATCTACCTGTGGCACGGCTGCAAGACGCAGCTACACACTCGCAGTGTGGGAAACACGGCCGCACTCAAGATCAAAGAACAGTGAGTTTTTATGCTGAAATTTGGATGCCTTCCAAGATGTTCAAAAATAATCAACACCAGATAAAATGGTCAATGGTGGGTGTTCTTTGCTGCCATGATAAATATTGTTGCACATGAATTAAATTCGGTTTCTTTCTCGCTTCCGTCAGGTGTCCACTGGAGGCGGGTCTCCACAGCAGCAGCAAGGTGACCATCCATGAGTGTGACGAGGGAGTAGAGCCTCCGGGCTTCTGGGAGGCACTGGGGAGGAAAGACAGGAAGGCCTATGATTGTATGCTGCAAGGTACAGTGCCTATGTTGTTCGCTTACTTAATGATTTACACTTGTACATTTACTCTCTGACTCTCAGTTAGACGCCACGCCTCACCTCAGGCACAGCTAGTACAATTATTTTTTGACAGAAACGGGAGGGATCATGTATTTTGAACTTGACATTATATTTTGGCTCTTAAAATTGGTTATGGTGGACAAACCCTTTGAAAAGCCTGTAATATCTCTTGATGCTGGTGCCAACAGTATCCCTAAGATTAAGTACCACTACGAACAGCTTCTTGTTTAAACAATACAAGCCAAAGGTCTCAAATCCATCATTGTTTAATGTTGTCTTAAAAAGTAGGTCAAACACTTTGGCTAAAAATGTTAGAAATATCTGATTTTTTTTTTTAGATCCAGGTAAATTCAACTTCACCCCACGGCTGTTCCAGCTGAGCAGCACATCTGGAGAGTTTATGGCGACCGAGTTCTTCCACCCGTCAAGAGCTCCGGACCTGGTCAGCTCACTGCCCTTCCTGCAGGAGGACCTGTACAATGCACCACAGCCTGGTAGGGCCTGGACACAAACTTATAGCAGTGAATACTCCACGATGAAGAGAGGACTGTTGTTTGCTTTAAAGTTACACACCTACAACTTCACACATGTCACATAGTGACATAATTATTTCTCTCCCTGACAGCGCTGTTCCTGGTGGATAACTTCCATGAGGTTTACCTGTGGCAGGGCTGGTGGCCTCAGGACAGTGAGAGCACCGGCTCGGCGCGTATCCGCTGGGACGCAGACAGAAAGTGTGCGATGGAGACCGTGCTGCAGTACTGCAAAGGTTAGGGCGATGGTCAATAAAGATAATGCTTCAGTGAATGAGAGGTGATAGCTGCACTAATGTATTATTAATAGATTAGAATATTATAAATACTAGCGACCCATGTTGCAATAACTCTCTGCCTAAATCTATTAAAAACATATGAAATTATTATTAAGTTATAAAATAAAAATGTGACACACAATCCCCAAGTGGCAATTTTTAGATGACTGGATTTTGGTGCAAATTTTCGTCATGCCAGGAGGTCAAAATTATTGTTATGATTTTCTCTTCCAGAGAAGAACGAGAAGAAGCCTCAGAAGTCGTATCTGATCCACGCCGGTCTGGAGCCGCTCACCTTCACCAACATGTTTCCCAGCTGGGAGCACCGAGAGGACGTGGCTGAGATCACAGAAAGGGTCAGCAACACACACATTGGTGGAATTACAGTGTTCTCATTTATATTATAAAATTATGATATCAGTCAGCCGTCAGTCATGTTTATTTTATTCTACCCCTTCACACAACTGCAATGAGTGTACTTAATAAAATGCATGGCCTCTTTCTTCACTTCAAATATTTCCACACATTTTCTATCACACACACACACACACGAGCGTAAACTAATTGACCAAACGTTCATGTGGCGTCCTGTGTTCTGGCTGTAGGAGGCGGAGGTGTGTAACCAGATCATCCTGGTGGAGGACGTGTTGGCCCGGCTCTGTCAGAACACCTTCCCTCTGGCACAGCTGCAGGCCCGGCCACTCCCAGAGGGAGTCGACCCGCTCCGCCTGGAGATCTACCTGTCCGAGCAGGACTTTGAAGTCAGTAAACCCACAAACACTGCGGCACAGAATCACATTTTTAAAATGTATTTATTGTTTATGCATTGCATTGGATATTACCAAATAAACTTCACCACAGGAAAAGATCTGGTAATTATTTTAAGTAACATTCAAACGGTAACTTATTGAAATATCTGCTGAGTTAAAATCCAATTTATGTTTTGCAGTAAATACTTCCGCTGGCACTTACACAGTGGTTTACACTGAATGTTTGTTTATTACTCAAGATAAATTAGAGCATGACGAACAAGGAGATGTGGAGTGGTTTGAGGCTAAATGTTTTAGTCGGAGTCCCATCATTATGTTTAAAAAGAAAAATCCACTGTAGGATATTTAAAACTGTGACACATTTCTGTTAGTTATACCGTCTGCCTGACAGTTTAGTACTTTATTGGTGTATTTTTATAGATAACTGACTAAACAGTGACAGTGCAATGCTACATCAAGATATTTCCAGAGGCTACTCTAGAGCTGGACAGCAGAAACAGCTTGAAGAAAGACCTCCATCATCACGCAGGCAAAGATAGGCAGACTGATATAAAGCCAACAGCTCATCACAAAATAAACTCTTATCCTTGTTGAAATAGATCATAGTTTATGTATAAAATAGTAAGACTATTCAAAAGTGGATTTTTCTTCTAAATATATACTGGATTAACACAACACTTCTTTTCATCATCCAAGCTAACGCCATCTAAATTCTCACTTTACAGACCAAGTTGTAGGTGGAAACAGGTAAGAAGAGCCACTCATTTGATTCATCAGCACTTGGCCACCATCTTCTTCTCTCGAGCACACCAGCACTGTGTTTTTGTTTTGTTTTTCTTTATGAGGATATGAAAACTCTGAGTCACTCCTGTTTCACTCCTCAAGTGTGGTGCTGGTTGAGGAGGAAAGTTTTGCGCTCGGCTGCACAATTGCTTCTGAAAAGATCATCCTGATCATTTGGTTAAACAAATCAAGCACTCACGTCCTGTTTATCAGCTGCAGTCACAGAGGATTTAATGCTCCAGCCTCTTCACACAGCAGATGAAAAAACATAAAATGACACATAACCCAAACATAGATCCCCGTACTGCAAGAAAAAAAGAAAAAGAAACTCCTATACAGCAATTACTTTTGGGAGTCAAAATGTATGTATTTATATAATGTTAATGTATATTATCTAGTCAGTTATACTAATTTATTTGTCAGTAGACAGAAAATTTATCAGCAACTATTTTTATAATAATTAATTCATTTTTTATTTCCAGCTTCTCTAGCGTGACGATGTGCTGCTTTCAGCTCTCTGTTTGATATCATTTTATGTCAAATACTTTTTGGGTTTTAGAGTGTTTGGTCGGTCAAATACAGAGACTTTTAAAGACTTCACTTTGGGCTCTTGGAAATTAAGGATTTTTCACTATTGTGTGACCTTTTATGGACAAAACCATTCTGCAGTAGATAGGGGGGAAAAAGTGGCCGATTAATTGGTAATGAAAACAATAGTTGCAGCCCTATTAAAACCAAAGTTGTCCTTATCTCACAATTTTCAGTTACTAAGTGACATTTTTATTTTGTCGTATTTTTATCTATTTTTTTTTTTCTGGCAGAAATTGGCTTCCGTGTAACCCTCAATAATAACCTTAGATTCAACAGATTTCAACAAATTTCCTTAATATGAGCAACAGAGGTTGTAAATTAGGTGCTGAAACATGTTTGTCAAATTTACAGTATTGTGATAACTGAGACATTAAATTGTGCAGCCATTGTTCCACTTTTCTCCTTGAAAAGGTGTCTGTACTCAACACCTTCGACTACACCACACTCTCTGCTGCTGCTGCTATTCTTCCCACACACACACACACACACACACACACACACACCTTCCACATGAGACTCTTTCCTCTTGTTCAAATAAATGCACTTGTGATTCACCATCGGCTACACTGCAGTCTGACTCACTGTCTGTCTGTGGAGCACAAAATGGAGGCATGAAAATACTGAAGCAGCTGAACTGCCCTTTTAACACTGAAGTGGTTTGCTGAGGATTTGGTCCAAATTGAAAAGCCACACAGCACTAGATACATTTTTAACATGATGGCAGTGTGTTGGCTGTCATATAGTCCAGTACTGACCAAACAGCAACTATATTATTATAGACACAGTGAATGAACACATGTATGTCAGAAATATGTACCAAATGAGTCCAAAGTGAACAAGGTAATGCTTTATTTTCTCCTAGAACATCTTATGATGCGGTTTAATTTAAAATGTCTACTTTATTCATCAACATCTAACTGTGACAGAACCAACAAATCACTTTCACTCATTTTATTTAACATGGTTCAGTACCTTGGTGGGGTAATATTTCTTTTTGAGTTTTTGATCTAACATATCTGACAACATGGCTTCCTGGTGTAGATGTACATCTCGAAACATTCAGACATGGTTTAAAGCATAAATTTGAAAAATGATCTTTCTACAGATCATACAATTGCATTTTTTCATGTCATTTTGGTCTTTTTCTCAAGTAGCTACAATGACCAATGGCTCCACTACTATTGATAGGAAGAACACCAATACCTCCCTTTGAAACAGTATTTGAGATTCAACAAAGACCCTGTTGAATTTCCTGTGTCATTATCTGCTTATCTGATTAATGAACTGCATGCGTTTGTTTTTCCAATTGCAGAAAGCTTTGGAAATGAAGAGAGAGGAATACGAAAGTTTACCAGGGTGGAAGCAAGTGAACTTAAAAAAGGCCAAAGGACTGTTTTAAGGAAGTTTTTCACCGAAGATGGTGCGCGAAGCGGACAAAAAGTGGACAGTTGAGATGAAGACACAGGAAAGGTCACGTAAATCTGTTTGTTGGTGGAAACATGTGAGGACATTGGGACAGAAATTACAAATGTCTGAACCTGAAGTAAACGTACACGAAGGATGAGACCGGAGACGCACTCGCCTTGCTTATAGTCATGTTTTACCTTTCAACTTCGTCATTACATAACAAAATTAAAATCAAACAGTTTAAGAGAAGGAAAAAAACACCTTGCTTTGGTTCATACATGGTATTGTGTGTATTTGGAGTCTCCTCCAAACACTAAAGTCACCGCTCATGGACTTTGCGAAAGAAAATGTGCACACTAGGACGCACTCAGAGTGCCATACTAGGGTTGTGTATGTATGTGTGCGCGACTGTATATAATGTTTGTACGCGTGTGTTTATTTGTGTAAATGTGCGTGTAGGTGCGTTTGTAACTTTGTATCTATGTAAAAACAAATCCTGTCACGTCAGATTTTTTGAAGAAAGTTGTCTCTTTTCTTTTTTTGTCTACAGTGTCTGGATGCTATCAGGCCACGTAGGTAACTCATGTTGCTCGACTGTGTTAAACTTGCTTAAGTGACTCTGACTTACCGAGCTCCTGAGAGCAGACATGTACGAGTTTTAATTTAAAGGTTTGACTTTTACGAGAAGGAGAGGCAACAGCTTGATGATTCTGAATGTATAGTGCCTTGCTTTTTGTGTACAGTTTATATACAGAAATTCTAGTCTGCATTTTTAAAGACTTTCTTTGTGATATCAGACATAGTGAATTAAATCACAGTAATGCTAAACTCAAACCATGTGTCATTCAGTGTTTCCTAAAGACAAACACTAAATGGTCCAAAGTACGTGGACACAGGAACCCTACACCTCAATCCAAAACCATGGGTATTAATATGCTCATACAACAGCCTCCACTCCTCTAGTTTCAGGCTTTACGCCAGATTTTCGAACCTGGCTACAGAGATTTGCTCCCGTTCAGCCGCAAAAGCATTAGTGAGGTCCAACACTGATGCTGGGTGATGATATTGCATATATATTACTTACTATATATTATTGCAGTATTTCCCTATGAATGGTAGTGGAGTAGAAGTATGAAGTAGCAGAAAATGGAAATGCTCAATGAAATAATGAAGAAAATTCTCAAGTACAAGTACCTCAGAATGGAGCTTATTCCCTAAACTTAAGTAAATCATCCACCACTGATTTTGACAGATGTGTGCCCTCTGTCGGCCAAAGTGTCGCTTTGCACTGAGCTTTATTCAACAGCAGCAGCTGTTCACAACAGTTTGTTAAGAGGAGGGAGACAAAAAGCTTTGGGCAGACAGTGATTTGGCCAACATTTGTTCAATAGTACCATAATACTTAAGACTTTACATTTTTAGAAAAGAAGAACAAGGATAGCGACTTTAGTTTGAATTCAGATAGGCACAGTATTGACAGTTACCACAGTTATGTCCAGATCTCCACAGATGTTTCAAAGAGTTTAACAAAATAGGAGTCGCTCTTGTTGTTCCACAGTTTCACATAAGAATAGTGAAAAGGATCAGTGATGAATTATCAGTTTACACAGGAAAAATTCTTGCAATACAGTGGATAGAGGATATGGGACCATTGAAAGCAATCATTTGTTCAGACTCAAGTTCATCCCTAGCCAGTGTACAGAACAGTCATGCAGACAGCAGAGCAGACATATAGATAGAAGTAAAACAAACATTTTACAGAATTCATTCAACAGAACTCAAGAGACGAATATTTTCGAATCCTATTTTATATTCTTAGATTAACTAATATGATTGATAGGATATGAGTTTTCTTTAAATAATGTAGTCATTGTGACCCACCCTCCAGGGAGGAAAACGGAGTCAGAGAGAGTGAAGCAGGAAAGGAAGAAGACACAAGATGATTTGTGAATAACAAAAGCAAGAAGGATAGTGTTTGAAGTGATGCCAGCCAGGGATGTTGGGATGATAACTGTGACACGAACGGACGGGATCTTCAAAAATTCGCACACGGTCAGAAAGTTTGCCAGAGAAAAACTTTGAGGACAACAAGAAGAGGGATGATTGATATACTGTTGTCAGGAATATGGATATGTTGCTGCAGTATGTAGAGGAGTCAGAAGAAGCAGGAGCAAGTAAAGTGACTACACTATGCTGGAAATCATCATGCGGGGTCAGCTCAATGTCCGAGGCGAATAAAAAAAAAATGAAAGTGAGGAAAATCAAAGTGAAAGAGGGCCGAAGCTACCAAGAGACTGGAAAGAAATAAGGAACGAGTGGAAAAGAAACAGAAGCCAAAAAGGAATGGAAAGAGGATCAGAATATGGTCTGCATGGACAAGAAGCAATTTCTGGCATTTATTACCATGGTTGTAAATTGTGCCGTTGAAACAAAAAGCAGGTCAGAGAGGATTAAGATGATGTTGGATGCTGCAAGCAGATTCTTGGACATTGTGGACATAACAAGTGAAGAAATAGACATTCCACTGAGGGAAGCGTTTACATCAACTGACTCTGACTCATAAAACTGACAATGCACTGAATGGGAATCATTTGGGTGGTCTCTGTAAATTATTTGCACTGGGAAAACTATTTTATACAGTAGGTAGCGGTAATGCACCAATTTGGATGCCAACCGCCATAAAACCTTAAAGAAGAAGAAGATACCAGATGGGGTCCGGAATCGGTCGGATTTCCGGTGTCGAAGCCGATGGTTGGTTGGCGGTAGGGCACGACCGGACTGTGAAAGGACAGAGGATGGCAGAGGGAAGTGACGGATCAGGAAGTGAATTGGGAATGGAAACAGGCGGTGGCAGAAATGAAAAATGGAAAATTGTGGAAAAGGGAAATAGCAAACTAAAACGGGGGGGAAATAGTAAGCTAAATGAGAGTTCCCACTCAGAGGAAACCGATAATGAGCAAAATCTGGCTTCAACAGAAGGTAGAAACGAAGCTGTGGAGGAGAACACAGCTCGCCCTACAGGGGATGCGAGGCTAGTAAGAGAACTGTAGAAATACAGAGAATTAAAACATCAGAAGTGATAACATATGCTGAAGCAACCAAGAGAGTAGGTTGGCAACCAGACAGACCAAACAATAAACAAGCTAGTGCAGAATGTAAGAAGTCAAGAACATGTGAGGGATGTGACAAAATCAAGGAAGACACTATGATGGTGGGGGAAAATGAGTTTGTTTTGTTTATGGTTGATTTGGTAAATAATAGTTAAAGCAGCAGAAAAGTAATTAAGGGATTCGTGTGGGAGGAGATTGAGGAACAATTAAGTGGAGGAACACCAAGCTCACAAGCACTGTCATGGGGTGGTGGATCTTCATGATTCTAACTATAC
>JAPMOB010250740.1:19378-33472 GCA_029875015.1 Lepomis gibbosus | reverse complement strand
GGGGAAATAAATATCAGGTCGGGCAATAGGTCTTTGTCAAGTTCCTATGCTCTCTCTTCTTCTTTACCGCCTCTCGAGTTTACAGCTAAATCCAGGGCACCGGTAGTAAAAGAAAACACAGAAGCAAAATAGACCAAAATCTCGAAATTTACCACTACATGGGAAAAGTGTCCTTCCTTAAACAGTAACGTATTTTTTGACTGTAGGCTCCTCAACTAATAACTAATAAATAATAATAATGATGATAGATCCTTACATGATTCCAACAGCCCTCTGTCAAATATGAAACTAAGCCCTTGCCACCATCAGTTTGTGTGTGTGTGAGTGTGTGTGTGTACATCACGAGAGAGATGCATCCGCAATTTAGATAATATCAAAGAATACCAAATACGAAAGAGCATGTTCCTTTGTGTGGATTGAACATTTTATAGAAATCATTTTTTAAATGAAATAAATTAGTAAGGAAGTCAGTATTTAACTTTTTGTTTAAATAAATCATTATGGCAACTAAGTGCCCTTTTTTCACTTGAGCCCCTGCCCCCAAAATGTCTGTGCACGTCACTGTCTCACAATATGAGTATGTTTGAGCTAATGGATTGTGTGAAAGCTAAGACATGCAAGGAGCTATTTGTTTCTTTATTTTGAATCTGTCAGGAATGTCTGCAAACAACCTGAATGTGAAAATGAAAGTACGGTGACCCCCCACAAGAATTTTTATTTTTTTTAATTATGAAAAATGATGATGAACGCATCCAAAAGTATGCACATCAGCAACACCATTACTGGAGGAGCATTAAAAAGTTAGAAGAACTGATTTCTTTTTTTAGAGGACACAACAAGTAAGCTAAACAAGTGAATGTCAGTCACATTACAGAGCTGAACCCCAGGAAGTTTAGTTTCCCCAAGCACATTGTGTTGTACCTGAATAACTGCGTCCTTCAGAGCAGAACTAAGCGCCTCGTTTTTCAGGGTTTCTTTCGCCTTCTGCTCACTGAGCCCAATGGAAGTGAATAGTGCCAACGTATCCGCCATTTTTCCACCGTATTCACCGGCAAGATCGAAGCCTCGCAGACACGCCACCACCACACACGGCTTCACTCCTCGGAGAGAGAGCGAGGAGCGACTTCCGGTACACCTCAAAGAAGAACACTGCGGGCACAGATGATAATGACCAATCATAAATGAGCTTGATTTAAGTGCCGCCTACCATGAAGAAGAGAGCCAATCAGCAATCATGTTGACATCGATAAGGGAGGGGTTACCGGAATATAGGTAATGTTGCATCAGATTGACATTTCAGTCATTTCTATTAATTATTACTATGAAGTTAGGACCATTATCACTTCTTATTTATTTTAGATAACAATTTGAATTGCAAATACTTGATCTTTCAACTTTTCGAAATGTTTCTTCTCAAATAAGCGCAGCTTTTCAACGCTGTGTAAGGTCTTTGTTGTCCATCAATATCGACGCCATAGACATAATCGACGCTAGCTACAACAAGTCCATAGAAGTGATTTGCTTGCCGAAGTTGTTGCTCCCCGTAAAATTACTTTGCATTAATGTGCACGGGGCTTTTTGCGCTGTCACATACACTAGCTCACGCCACGATGAGTTTTATAATACCGGGGAACTGTGGTAGTTAAGTAAACGCTTATTTTAACTTCTAAACAATCTGCAGGGTAACTGTTAACACCAAAACAGTTATGGCCAAACATGCGGTGCTGTTATCGGGGGCAAAAATGTGGAGATCTATGGCCTGTGCAAAGTCAGAGCTGCGCCTGGATCTCACTCTTGCCTGTGGACAATCTTTCCGGTAGGTGGTCCAGACTCAGATGTAGCGTTGGTCTGTCAGCGTCCTGATCAACAGGAGAGTTACAGCACTGACCAAAAACAGTTTGGATACCTTTCACATAACTTTGTATTAACGCGTCTCAACCCACAGCTGGAGAGAAACTGCTGACGGCCACTGGACCGGGGTGATGGGAGGACGAGTTTGGACTCTGACTCAGACAGATGATAATCTTTGGTACCGAGTTTACAAAAACCAAGACAGTGGGGTGGAGAGAAGTGACAGCAAGAGGAAAGCTGATGTTTCTCTCCAGATGGAGAACAAGTCAGAGAAGAGATTCAAAGGAGCTTTGAAGAAGGAAGAAGAGGAGCAGGTGGCTGTGACTTTAATGCAGGACACTCACGAGGAAGAAGAGATGCTGAGAGATTACTTCCAGCTAAATGTGAAACTGGGGGATCTGTATAAGGAATGGGGAGCAGCAGACCCCCACTTCAAGCACATTGCAGACATCTTTACAGGTCAGTGTGTGTGTGTGTGTGTGTGTGTGTGTGTGTGTGTGTGTGTGTCTGACTGAACCTATCACACAAATAAAAGTAATGACTGGGCCGATGAAAGATGTCTTAAATATCTTGTTTGGTCTCCCCATAGGTGTTCGGATGATGCGACAGGATCCCACTGAATGCCTGTTTTCCTTCATTTGCACCTCCAACAACCACATCTCTCGTATTCAGGGCATGGTGGAGAGGCTGTGTCAGGCTCTGGGGGCCCCCCTGTGCCAACTGGATCAAACCTCTTACTACAACTTTCCTTCCCTGTCTGCACTTGCAGGTGCCATATTCTTTCCCCGCAGATCTACACCCCTATTTGTAATCTTTCACATTAACATTAGTATCAGTGGGTTTACAGCTGTGACAGTACCCCTGGGTCACTTGGGTCTGAAATTGTCTTATTCGTCTCTTCACTTTTGCTAGTGTTAATGGTTAAGTGGGAAGAAATCCAAACAGGATTCCTTAATTTGTATCCTTGCCAATGCAAAAATATTTTCACCTTAAGTCATGTTGCAAAATAGAGAGAAACATCCTCACAACCATTGCCTATCATTGATGGTTCAGTGGTGCAAATTCATTGCTTTGGTCCAGGTTATACGACAAATATGTTACAACCCTGTTTCTTGTATTTATTTCTTCAAGTGCCTAAATATTTCATGCGGTTGTATACTTACTTCAATGAGAGTAATTGTGACATTTTCCAATTTACCAATTTAGAAAAAAATACTTTAACCATAGAGTGAAGTAGCCAAATTGGGAGTCATGTTCGTGAGCCATTTCAGGGGTTAGTGAATGTAAATTTACTGCATTCTGAAGCCTTGATATTATCATCACAATTGTGTTGTATTCTACATTTTTAGACAGCAGCGTAGAGGCGTGTCTCAGGGATCTAGGTTTTGGATACAGGGCTCGGTTCCTTCAGCAGAGCGCAAAGCAGATTTTGGACACCCATGGGCTCAAGTGGCTTGAAGGTCTACGCAGTGTCCCATATCTGCAGGCCCGTGATGCTCTACGCACTCTTCCCGGTGTGGGAACCAAGGTAGGATAGAAAAAAAAACAGTTATGCTCTTATATTTTTTTAATTAAGTGACCTTGTAACAATGACACGTAATTAAGGGTCTCCCTGTAGGTGGCAGACTGTGTATGTCTGATGTCCCTGGATAAGGCAGAGGCCGTTCCCATAGACACACACGTGTGGCAGATTGCTAAACGGGACTACAACTATGCTTCTGGCAATGGACAAAAGAGCATCACTGATAAACTTCACAGAGATATTGGTTAGTATTCATGCACCTCATCAGTAGTATGTTCACAGTGTTACAATGATTGTAAACACAGAAATTTGTTTCTCTTTTTATTTGTTAACACAATGTCCAATGTAATATTACAGGGGATTTTTTCAGAAAACTGTGGGGTCCTTATGCTGGTTGGGCGCAGTCGGTGAGTGTTCATTCAGTATCTGCCCGTGAGCTTGTGTCACATCTTTTACAGTCTGTCTGTCTGTAACCACAGAGTGTGTCTATCTGTTTTAGGTGTTGTTCTGTGCTGACCTTAAGAAGTTCCAAAAGCTGAAAGAAGTGCCATATCTGAAACAGCCGCAGGAAGAGGAACATGGTGAAGGAGAAACAAGCGTAGCGTGCAAGAAAACAAAAATGAAGAGAGAAAAAGATGCCACTGTGAAGAACATGAAAACCAAGTCAGCGTCTCACAAGAAAGCAAAGCTGTCTCTCTAGAATGAGAGAGCGGTATAAGGTAAACACACTTCTTACATCAGGAATGAAATATGTATTTGTCAAGAACATGGTATAAAAACAATTTACTGTAAAAACATTATCAGGGTTTATTGTTTACATGTGTTTATGTGGTTTACTGGGACCTCACCCATCTCTACTCTCCTATGAGTTCACTATTACAGTACAAATATTGCACAGTGGTTGTGAGGGAATTAAGGGATACTTTGACACAAGATTCCCCAAGTTATGATTGGGTCAATTGTTGAACTAAAGTAAGTCAAAGGGGACAGCCAGGGACTCTCTAACAGTGACTCAGACTCTGCCTCACCTCTCTGCCTGCTTGGTCGCTTTGACTGACGCAGCTGCCTTGATAATGATGCACTCTTATCCATTTGTTAGGTAACCCAAGGTGAAGATTATCTTATTATTCTTCATTACAGACAGCCAGACTGACTGGCTCTATGTAGAAAGTGTTGCATGTGGCTTGAATGACATACAACGTGTCTTGATTTGAACAAATATCCAGTAGTCTTCACACATATATAGAGGGGTGAATAATTACCTTAGTTGGGCACTTTTGTGAATCTCTGTCGGTCTAGGAAGGATAAATATCCCTATCCAGTAAACTATGCAGTGTAAGTCTTCAGTCTCTGAAACATCTTCATCACACTTATATCGTCTCACTTTATTTCTATAACACTGTTGGTGTTGTTGTTTTGTTTTTACAATAAAGACAAAATAACTTATGTGCCTATGTGTATGTATTTGAGAGAAAATGTCCAAATCAAGCCCATCAAAACCATCCCTGCCGTATTGGCTCTCACTTCTGCTAAATGTTGCCAGAAGAGGCCCCTAGGTGGCAGTGTGCATTGAAAGATACCAATCTGTAAGTTCATAGCCAGCCTTGTTTTCCTTTTATTTAAGGACAATTTATAACCACTGTTTCCCTCAGTGAATAATTTTCTGTCAAGCCCCCTGGTCACTGTTACACCATGCACCAACACGTCATGACATCTGCAAGAATGTCTGGAAAGGTCATCGGATGCCAAAATGGAATGTTGTGTTTCTTCAGTGCTTTCACTGCATCAAAATAGTATGCCTCTCTGTTGGATCATAAAAGGCCACTTGGCTGGGTGGCTGTGAAGTGGTATGGTGTCTATATGTTTATCTATAGGCATTAGTTCACTGTGTCAGCTGATCTTTTTATAGCAAGGATTGCAGTTATCTGCTCGGGGCCAGTGTGACTTTCTCTTGTGACAACATGGAAATGTTTCCTGGGGTACCTTTTACTGTCCCTTTACGGCAGTGACCAAGCAATATTTTAGTTTGTTGTAAATATATGGAGAGAAACAGCATTCATGGTTATTAAACCTCTGTCTTGCCCTAATTTGAAAGACACATTTTCTGAGGGCTTAAGTGAGCAGGTGCATTGTGCGTGCAGTTGTTGCGTCTGTGTGTGTGTGTATGTATGTCTTGTGTCCACAGAAGTTGTTTATTTGTGGAAGTGTGTGCAGCCATGTGTGTTAATGAATATGTGAGTCAGCTTTCATCCCCACTCCAGTTGAGCTGGACAGAAGCTAGGGCCCAGCTTTAGGGCAGAGCCACGGCAAAGAAGAAAGCATGGTAAAAATAGAGCTGAGAGATATTTATATATATATAATTTTTTAAGAAAGGGAAAGGTGAAAGTGTGCTGGAGGTGGGGGCATGATTTTGAAAGAAAAAGTCGTGCACATGCATGTTGACACACAAAGGCTAAAACAAAACAACAGTGGCCTGTGTGTTATGTAAGATATGGGTCTCAGCTTGTGTTATGCCCAATGGAGCTGTTCAGTTGAAAGGACATCTCACAACGTGCCTACTTTCTTTAATAGGACTTCATTACGTCCTGCATGCACCAGGGGGCGCCACTTTTGGAGCTCCAGCAAAAAGCAACGGCCTCTGTCTATTTCCAGATGTGCAGCAGCAAGATTTAATGTGATATACATAAACTGCTCTATCAGTGTTTTTGGAATTTCATACAAAATTATTGATAAATATTCTGATATTCTAAAATCATTTGAAAAACTTTATGGATAAAATGTCCAGATGTTTTTTTTTCCTTCTGGTTTTGGCTAATCTGATGAATTGGTAGTTCATCACACATAGGCAGAATTTTTCTAAGAATCCTGTATTGCCACGAAGCAGTCCTGCTCATCCATCCATCCATCCATTATCTATTACCGCTTATCCTTTGCAGGGTGGTAGAGGGCTGGAGCTAATCCCAATGAGAGATAATTTAAATGGGGAGCTAAAGACATAAAATCTTTGACCATACTCTAAATATATACAACGTGAGTGTCTGGTCTTGTATTGATGTAAGGAGCTTCATTGGAATTTCACAGATGAGTATTGAATACCTATAGTGAATTTACACTCAGTGACCCCTTTATTAGGTACATGTGTACAGTCAAATGCAATTCTATACCACAGCCATAAATAGTTAGGTTTTTGTTGACATGTACATACACGTTTTTTTATTGAAGTCATAGTTAAATGTGGACATGTACATGTACAACTGCACATTTTTCACAATATAGCCTAATCATGTTGCAATTTAAAGCTAACCATATTTGTGAAAGCGGTCAATTTTTGAAAAAATATTATTACTACATAATTGTTATGATCCTTTTTCTTTTTTTTTTAAATGTGATCCTGTTTTTCAAATCCAGACTCTGTGTAGGTTTTTCTCCCCTATGAGGCCAAAAATGGTCTCTATGCACATCTACATTCTGTCTACCACTTAAAATGATGGATATTATTATTTCTGAGTAGTAACAGATGTATTATATAACAGAATGTGATACAGTACCTAAGATGGATAAAATTTAAAGTGAGTTGTGTTGATTCACCTTAGATGTGGTGAAACCCAATGCTTCAAGAGGCAGCCGTGGGGGAGCCTCAGTGACGGAGAAAGCAGGTTGGGGGGGATACAGAGAGAAAGACTGAGAGCACAGAGCTGGCGGAGGTATTTTAAATCTTAAGCTTTTCTGAGTCATATGAGTGTAGATGGACGTTAGCATATGAAGGTCTGGCTGTTCTTAATGAAAGAGGCTTATTTTGCGGAGAAAATTAATACTTTCTACCATCTGATAGGATCCCCAGTTGGCTGGCTGTGATTAACATTCAGTGCCTTATAGATCAGGAGGAGGAAACAGTTCCATCTGCACCAGAGTTGAATTTCAGAGTCCCTACCAGGATCAATTCAAAATGACTAAGAGGAATGTATTCACCACATTCCTGGACAAAGATGGTATAGAAATACTATCCATATATATATTATGGTTGTGGTGTTGGCAAGAGTTCCATGTGTGCTTCTGGTGTATGCCAGCTTCAGTGCAGCTAACTCCCTCCTTTCTAGGAATTAGTTCATTTAGCAGTCTTTAAATACTGCTCCCTTCTCACTTTATTTAAAGACCGGTACAAATTCCCCTTATGAATCAAGAGCTGTCAGTCAAAGGCAATATACATGTAAGTTGACCTGGTTTAATTTAAGATTAGTAGAATGTGTAAACATACACTGGATTGGGTTATGTTATTCTCTGTTATGAGAGAATTGAAAATGATTTAATTCAAACAGACATGTTTTTCAGAGTAGCACAAAGGACAAAGATGACCAATGGGATAGTTATTGTTATATTATGAAAATGATATGCTTACACTCAAAGAGGACCACACCTGGGGAGGCTTCTCTGTGTCATAATAATGCAGTCACCTATCAAACTGCTTGACACAAATGGGTGTGTGAGCACTTGTTTTAAGACTAATTTAAAACAAAGTTGAAGACGGGGACAGGAGGACAGTCACTTCATGTCATGGTATTCATTTTGAAAGAAAGGTCTAATTTTATTCAAAGAAGTAACATGGCACCACCAAAGCTCAATTATCTCACGTATGTCTTATTCGGTGTTGAGCTCTCCTGTATTTTAAACCAGTGGTTCTTAAACTTTTTCACATCAAGGACCCCTAAACTGACACAAATTAGAAAGACCCCTATTTGATAAGATTTTTTCCCAATCTGAGTCCCCATTCTGAAGGAATTATTGATTTTAGATGTTGTATTACAGAAAGTGTATGAAACCTGTGACCCAAGTAGTCATACATTCTGTCATTGTGTTACTTATGGCTGGAATTAAACTAAGCAAAAATCAACTAATTCCACTTTTTGCTGGGGACCCCCTGGAACACCCTCAAGGGGCCCTGGGGTTCCCCAGACCCCACTTTGAGAACCATTGTTTTAAACAATGTCTTGTTTAACATTCAAGACAAGAGTAGAGGGCACCTATGCTAGGGGAAAGACTTCTGGGAATGGGGATTACAGTAATCATATTACGGCAGATACATAACTGGATAACAGTCAATTCATATGACAAATACTGCAAGATTAGAGGTGCATGTACACACACACACACAAAATGCCTAAACATTCTAAAATATGAATAGCATGACATCTCTAGCAAAGATTTGACACAAACATCCATTCCCTAATTGTCTCTACTTGGTGTGTGTCTTTCAATACGTAGAATTTGATTGTTATTCCCAACCTATAGAATATTAGTCATAATCCCTGCGCAGTGATTACTATCTTGAAGTGTCCCGTTCTTCCTGTCCAAACCCTTCAGTGTCTCCCCTGCTGGCTCAGTAGTAATGTAATGGCATTAGGGCAATCCTCTGAGCTGCACAGGTTATTTCGGGACTGTACAGTGAGGAGGACAATCTAATGAGTGGCACACACTTAAGAGAGAAATAATGATACACATTAAGATTGTTCCAAGTTGAGAGAACAATGTTTGCATTTGGGCTCGATCAGGCCAGACCTGCAGCCTCAACATGCCCAAACTAGAGCTTGTGCTTGTAAAACATAGAGACTATAGGGGTGGAGGGTAGGCAATGAGCCAAGGTGCAGCATGAGGAACAGTATCATCGTGGCTCAGGCTGGCTTGCTTCCCTCCAACCTGGTTGGAGGGCAGGAGAGGAGAAGGAGCTAGAGTTTCGTGCAGGGCTTTGTTCCCAGCTTATTGTCCTCACCCATGCTGCACCACACAGCCAGAAGCGTCCTCCTCATGACACTCCTCTCTCACTCTATACCAGGCCACTTTAACAAGCCATTTTGGAGCTTATTTTCGGCTACAATATGAGGGAGGAAAAATCTGAGCCTAGATAGTGGCGCTGCACGCTGTGTGGTGATGTCAGTGTCGGTGTAGTCATATTTCCACTGGGTACTGTCTCTGAACAGGCTCAGGTGACAAGGTGCTCAGTCTGAATCTGCGTGCCGGACTGCTGTTGCGTAACAGACGTGCCCGGCGGTAGGTTGGCGGGTAGCAGGCAGTCGTGTTTATCCGCTTGTTAGAAAAAAATGAGAGGGAGGGAGCGATGTGGAGAGAGATGGAGCAGTTGGAGGGGGCGTACATCTCCTTAGAAGCTCATGGCTAGAGAGCTGGCAGTGGGAACTACAAGGCTGCTGAACGCAACCTCTCTGTGTATCGATACGAAGAGGGCGGTTTACACAGGCAGTTGTATCCAGCGGCTAAGCGGTGAACCAACCTGGACTATCGTTACCCTTTTCCTTTGGCTAAGCCGGTAAATCATAAGTGCTCATATACTGCCGCAGAGGACGCCATCGGACAGGAGGCACACGTACCTGCAGGTAACGTTATGTTTGTTGTTATCGGATGGACTTATGACAACAGTTGTGGAGTGGCTGCTATGCGGCAGTGGTCCACGCGTGACGTTGCCTCTAGCTATAGCCTACCTGTGCCGCGGTACCGGTCGTTGGTTCAGGTTTACAAGCTATTCACGTTCATTTGTCGTCTTTTTAATTTTTACCTGTACTCTGTTTCCTGCATGGTTCCTATGCTCTGTAACGTTACGTTGTTACTGTTAATTAAATTGGCAATTTGGACGGTTTTTGTCCGTTGAAGCTGTTGCGGAGTCTTCCTGCCGGTAATGTAGTAACGCCCATACCGTACTCCTCTCCCTGACCAACGGTGCATTACGTCAGGTTTTGATAGTTTTTATAAAAAATAGCGTTGAATCGTTCCCTATATCCAATTGACTGTTGGCTGAATCCTAAAACTACCCTAGACATTTACGATGGCAAAGTTTACATGGACACTTTATAGCTAACGTTTGTAACGAACTTACTAAGTAGCTGACTTAAGCTACTAGGGTAACGTACAGTTGGCGAACGTTACTTGGCAAATACGGAGGATATATGCCTTTAACTGCAAATATGCTCTGTTATTACGCATTTTACGTAAAGATGTGCCCGTTGGTTCTGTTCTCTAGCCACGTCATTAGTAGTCCTAATAACTTTAAAATAATAGTAGTTTTTATGGCACGTGTAGACCACTTCGCCAGCCATGCGACTAAACCAGGAGAGTGAGGTAAAAAATGGGTGCAATTTGGTAAAACCGCAACATGTGTGGCAATATTTATCTATTTGGCCTCTGCTTGCAGGTGCGCAACGTGTTGTATCTGTGTGTTTACGCAGGATATTTACAACTTCAACATGTAGGGACATGGTCTGCAGTACATAGACGATCTGGATTCACCTGTTCTGGATTCACCAGGATTTCAACGCATGCACGCATCAGAGAGGCAGGGGGGTGGGTCAATACGCATCTCCCTGACAGCAAACAGGCAGAATGTTTCTGAATGTAGACAACTGGGATTCATAAGAAAAACAGCATACCCCGTTCCACTGAAAAGAGAAAAAGGCCCTATCCAATTTTACAGCAGCTCAAGAGTTTTATTGGCTGCTTTGATAGTGTCTTCAGAGAGAAGCAAGGGTTTAAAAGAATGAAACGGTGCAAAAGGACAGAAGATGATCCATGACTACATGCCTTTGTATATATAGCCTATAAATGGCTTCCATTAATGACGATCTTGTATTAAAAAAAAGTTAGCATTCATCCATATTTTAGGCCAGAAGCTTTTAAACTGGCAGTACGGTTAAATAATACCATTTAACAGCAGACATAACACACTTCGCAGAACAGAAAGTCCAGAACTGTTAGATAAGTGGAAAATAAAACATAAATCAAGACATCAGTATAACAGTGAAATACACAACGACTAAACACTATGATTTCTTCTTAAGCTAATTTATGGCACTAGATCTTTTTGGCTGTGGGAGGTAGACCAAATAGTCCAGAAAATGCATAGTTAACTTTTTTATAAAGTTGTAAACATGCACCAAGGACATCTAAGCACAGCATGATACTTTATTGTTATATACAATCTGTTTGCAAATTCATGTGATCACCACGCAAGACACCACTTAACACAGCAGTGATTCTATTGCCTCCAGCTGTAACAAAGTGAGAGTTTTGGGTTGAAGTGGAGTTGTGGTTAACTCCCTGTAGCAGGCAGGCAGTTATGACCTGAGATGCCTGTAATCTATTTTCCTGAAAGTGTTTTGTGGGCTGACATGGTTTAGCAGCTGTCTCTATTAGTCACCAGACTTATTATCTTTCAGGTTGTGTTTTCTGTGAGTGTGAGTGCTAATTTGACGTTCTCAAACCATATTATTACTGAATCTGTGTAGACAACGTAAGCTCTATAGTAAACTTTCTTTCTATTGTTACCTCTCTTATTATGTCAGTATTTGTGGCCTGTGTTTTACCCCTGAGTGCAGCAGCATGTGTCTGTCAAGATGTGTGTGGTGGAGTCACAGTGCAGTTAAAGGGCCTCACCCCTTTTACGGTTGACCTTTGATCTGTGGCGCGCATAAAGGCGGAACATCAGTCAAAGATGTTGTGGGCTCAGCACTTTTAAGCTGGACATCCTCTTCAACAGGGATCAAACACATCCACGATTGGATCTGGAGCCCCCTCTCTTCATATAGCATGACCTCGCTCTGTGGTCGGTTGCTCTCCGCAGGAGCTTTGACACCACCCCCCAGGCAGTACACTGCCGCGAGAGAGGCATCATTAACAGCCTTTGGTTTGTCTTAAAAGCTAAATGGACAGTCTTAAGTTCTTGCTTGGAAAACAACCTGGAGAATCTATAATGCATGTGAAGACCTCATTCTCCCGATATATTAATCAGCGTCATTTAAACTACATTTACATTATTTATCTAAAGCGACTTACAATTGGTATACATGTCAGAGGTCACACGCCTCTGGAGAAACTAGTGGTTAAGTGTCTTGCTCAGGGACACATTGGTAGATGGGTCACTGTGGGGAATTGAACCTGGGTCCTACTGAATTGGTGAGGGCCTGTTTTATTAAATTATTTATATATGTTAGCTATAATTTAAATAAATAGGAGAATATTGAGCGAGCTGTTTCCAATCCATATGTTATTTCAAGGTGTGGAATTTTTAACGGTCAAACCAGCGACCTCCCCCACTACCCGCATACCAAGTTAACCACACATACTCCCTCTCCCATTTCCCTCTCTCTATTTCTCTCCCTGTCTCACGTACACAAAAATTCACATACATACACTGCTCCACAGTCTCACCTCTCCCTCTACATAGCGAAGTACAAACAAGTTATACATCTGTATGGTGAGTAGTACTTAACTGCTGTGTTGGGCTGAGGAACCGTTGCAGTGCAGAGGGCCACAGTGACACACAGCTCTCTGCTGGTTCGTTCCAGTGTCTTTCTTTTTCTCTCTGTTCATCTTCACTATTCCTCTGTCCTTGTTTTCTGTGTCTGTCCATTCTTGCTGTCACGGCACAAACCGTCTTCCAGTACCTCTCTCACATTGTAATCTGATTCTTACTATCAATTTCTTGTTTTTTTTTAAAGATTTGTATCATGTCTTATTTTCCTCTGTTCCACTCATGTTAATCCCTCTCATCTATTAACAAGCTTTTCCTTTTGGTGGAGAGCCTCTCTGCTTGAGTAACTGTGAAATCCTGGAGCCACCTTGACATTGGAAACAACTCGGGTATTGGATACTCAGTCACAGATATGACCTCGTCTCATGCAATGACACACAGTATGTGGCCACGAATATTCACACATATGCTGATGGAAATTCATTCATTCATGGTCCCCAGAGGATGAATCTTTCTGATTTTGGTGATGTCCTGACTTTTCATGTAGCGCCACAGTGAGGTCAACATTTGTGGTTATGAATGAAATTTTGCAACAACTATTGGATGGACTGTCATTAGATTTGGTACAGGCATTCATGTCTCCCTCAGGATGAATTTAACAACTTTGGTGATCTTCTGACTTTTCATCTAACGCCGTTATCAGGAACACATTTATTTTTGCCAGCACTTAAGTTTATGACCAAATACCTGAAATAGAAATGGCATCTTAAAGCCTCAGCTGTATTTTGGGTTTAGTGCTAATTAGCGAATGTTAGCAATCTAACATGCTAAACTAATATTACCCGCTAAACACAAGCATGTTAGCATTGTCATTGTGAGCATGCTAGTGTGCCGGCGTTAGCATTTAGCTCAAATAATCATTGTGCCTAACTACAGACTCACAAAGTGAGTGGCTGTAGACTAGATTTGTTTCAATAGGAAGGATTTAAAGTATTTTGATACCTTACATGGAATATACATGTTTTTCTACAAAATCCTTAATTTAATTTATCAAAAAGAAGCCAAAGTTGTCTAAACATTGGCAGCTGCTCAAGTTATTTGCCTTTAAATTATTGTCTAGAATGAGCTAAATTGTGATTTCAATGAATGATCAAAGAATAAGTAAACAAGATTACAAACCTGGCCTGACATTCAATGCTTTCTTTCATCTTTCAGTACTTCACAGTTTTCTGTATGCTATGCTACACATATCGGTCATTCCAAACAGTACTGAGTTTTGATACCCAGCCCTGATTGAGACAAGTGTATATTAGACCAGTCTTTGCTGAAAAGACACAGATCCTTCTGTCCACAAACAGACTCTGTCTGCCCGTGGAAATATTCACTCAAATGAATGGAAATTTTGCTCTGCCAGACTGCCTTGAATCTGCCAGAAAAGAGAGAACATTTGCAAAGAAGAGGGAGATTCTCC
>JAPMOB010250740.1:0-19346 GCA_029875015.1 Lepomis gibbosus | reverse complement strand
CCCATGTTCAGTATGGACATTAGGTAGCCATATTAGTTCAGTATTAGTGTAGACATGACATCACTATTGCGATTACGATTAACTGATTAGTAACAGCTGCTGCTGTACTGACTCATGTTATTGTGTAACCAGCAGGTCTATATACTGTGTGCAAGGAGTTTATAGTAATCTTCAGATTGTTGCTTGCTGCTGTACTATTAGGATATTACCCGTGGGCATTTCCTGCTCTGCATAAAGAACATATTGTGTAAGAGAGAGTGACGACATCTATACAACATGCACATGCAAACCCCACTGCAAATCAAATACAGAGTGATGTGTCCCTCAGCCTGAAGGGGTTGAACATGATAAAAATACTCTTGACTGACCCATGTACCCATCTGCCTTCTCCCCCCATGGACAGTCACAGAGGGATGTGCTGTCTGAGTGTGGCTGTATTTTACTCATTGTTGAAGGAGATGTAGTATACAAGGGTGTGCTATGGTGGGCTGAGAGCATGGACGTTTATTCAAGCCAAACACCAAACCAGCTGGTTACACTGATCTGGCCTTTGTAGTGTTCGGTTAGAAATGAAATCCAACAACACACACATCCCACATGGTGTCCTGTTCCAGGCCTGTAATTCAGACTGCTTAGAGGAGATGCCAATCAGCCTAAATGTGCTCCATTTGTAGTAGCTCAATGGAAACATCTAGTCAAAATGTCTAAATGTAGGCAAGAAAAACAATTTGGGTGAACCACTGCTGGATGTGTATGGCTGTGTGTTTGTGCTTATGGCCCACGTAGGGAGATGAGATTAATGCTGACAGTTTCAAATACAGCAGCAGAGTATTTCTCTCCTCTCACTGAAGCTTATTTGGAAAAATGCCTTTTGAGCGTCATTAATCTCCACTACCTACCTTCATACACATAAACATACACATAGGCTGACGCATTGCTGGATTACTTTGGATCAAGATAGTGGGGTGTTTACTAAAAGACATTTGTCAATAGTCAAGTTGTTTATCTCTGGCTGCGCACCTGCCCGTTAACCTCAGAGGAAAGGTGAAGCAGGCTCAGTTTCTACGCATGCCTTCCTGGACAAACTGTCATATCTGTGCTCCGACCATAACAAACCTGTTATTCCAGAAACACGGTTTCCTCGTGACTTTTTCTCAAATATTCTGCTTATTACTTTTCAGTTGTCAGTTTCTATCAACTTGCCTCTACATCCTCCAAATTTACAGCCCTCACCACTTCTCTCAGTCTTAATTTTAGTCACAGAATCCCTCTTATTTTTCGCCCCCTCCTTTCGCCGTACCCTCCACTGTCAGCTTCATTACCATCACCATACCGCCTCCACCTTCTCCACCCTTCCATCTCTGTCTTTCCCCTCCCGCCTATGCTTTCTGTGAGCGTACTTGTCATTCTTATCTCTGCATTCTTATATCCACCTTATCTCCCTCTCTTCAGTGCCCTCTTATCATCCTTCACCTAGGAACATACTGTTGGACTGTGTTGAAGCAACTGAAGTGGGGGAACAAGAGGAAAAGAAAGAAAGGGGAAAAAAACAGGGATTAATCAGAGGTTGGACTGGCCAAAAGCCGACTAGACTGAGTACATAAGAGGTGGATGAGACAGGAAGGAAAATAAACATTGAGGCTACTGTGAGTGGGTGGAGATGGAGATATACTACCACTTCTATCACTGGACATTGTTTCTCTTCAACGGCTCTTGTGTAACACTACTAACACTTAGTAAGCAGGGAAACAAAACATTGGTGAATAGAAGCTCAAAGGCAAGCTGAGATTGTATTTCTTATGCACTGGTCTACATTTTCTCACATACCTGCAGTATGGTCTGTGACTTCCAGCTTGGTGACTGACCCCTTGTACACACACACGTACTTAAACACGTTTTCCCCCCCATATGCTCACACAGATTACTCACATCTTAAGTGTTTTCATGAGTACAAATTGCACATGCCAATCCTGCTGTGCAGCTGCAGCAATCTCTAGACATTGCAGCTGTGAATGGGCCCTAGATGAGTCATAAGCAGCAGAATGAATTCTCCCATAGGCACTGATTTCTATTTTCTGTGCTTTTCCTCCTAATGTTTCAGCTGAAGTTTCAGTGTGATCCTGACTGCACCCCCAAGGTTATCTTCTGCTGTGAGTCATAGGTAGAGACTATAGTGTGAACAAGGGGGGTTTATGTAAGGCTCAAATAGTAAAAGAAAAGGCATGCTTTTTGATAAGATGTGCATGTTGAAGGGATGCGCCTGGCAGCTGTTTGGCTAGATGACTCGAGGGATTGTGTAATCCTCCAGGGCCTGGGGGTCTCTCCGTGTCACTTGGCTCTCTGAGCTTCACCACACTCAGTGTTACAGCTGTCAGCTCCTGGCATCCATGACTCAAACAGAACTAGCAGAAACAGGAGTAGAGTCACGCTGCTTGAAACAAAAAAACCCAAAAGACTTTGGAGAGAAGAAAGAAACTGATATTTATCCTAAGAACATTTTATGGCAGAGTTATTTAGGAAAAACATTAATGTGTCCATCTGCCACTGAATGAAACCATCTGTGACTCTTTTGGGTTTTTTTTGGGTTTGATCATGTTGATAGTGTAGCTTGTTATATAACTTACAAGCTAAAGTCTTGTCTTTGTGTGTGTTGGCATATGTGCCATGCATTCTGAAACGATGCAGCTTACCACACCTTGTGTGTCTGTGTGTCATATTCTACCAAAACCTTGTGGCAGTTTCATTGACCGGCCCTCGGAATCAGGACAGCAAGGCTACGACACACACTCCCAAATTAGAGATTATCACAGATTTATATTATTTCAGGAATTGAATTATTCATGGACCATTGCTGCTAAGTAGACAGGCATGCTGCAATTGAGTCTGAGTGGCACCTACGGAATGAGGAATCTCAGTGTTTAAACACCCACAGTGCTTTATGTGTTTGTGCCTGTGTAGTTTGTTTTATTTAATGAAATGTAAAAATGAATGTTTTTTTTCTCTGTCAACAGAAGCACATAGAAAGGATGGTGTGACACAAAGACAAGACAGCCAGAGTGACCAGTCACTGCTCACCACTCAGAGGCAGACCATGGCTCCCATGTATCTCCTTTTCTTGGGCTTCGTCCTCTCCCTCCTCCATCCTTCAGATGCCCAGACCATCATTGGCGCCTCCCCTTCCTTCTCTCATCTGGACTTGCTTGTTAATTCATCACCTAAACCAACAAAGCAGATTGATAGATTCTGGCCTTCTTTGCCTCCCAGAGGGCGCAGTGATGTGCCTATCAGAGCTACAATCCAGGATAACCTGACAACTACGAATGCAGTGCAACAGGGGCAAAGAATGTCCAGTCCTACTGCACAGTCCACTCCTTCTTTTATATCTGCCCTTTCTGCACAGAACCTTAGCAACGGGCCAGTTTTACCTCATCCTACTGCCTCCAGGCCCAGGACTGACACAGCTAGTTTAGCATTCATCAGGGCTTCTGTAAACAGAGATGCCACTACAAAAGGCTCAACTCCACCTCTGCCCACTTTGCCCTCCACTGCTGTCGCTGAGTCTGCAGGTGATAGGCCAGTGACAGCAGTAAATCCAGAAGAGGCGTCTTTCAAAGAGGCAGAGGATTATGATTTGCAGGGGTTGGGATCAGGAAGTATTCCAAAAGTGACACTTGTGATGAAGGATTCACCTGTTCCTCTGCAAACGGTTGGTGATGAAATGGCGCAGTATTGGCCACAGGCACAGACCGCGATATCTAGAATTTCTGATATAAAAACGCCACCACCGGACAACCAGACTGTGAAGCCTCACCTGTTTGCGCTTACAACAGCCAGTAAAATCTCTTCAACGCCACAGACTGAGACAAGAGCCACACTTTCCCCTGTTGTCACACAGGCGCCACCTCAAACAGGTGAGAAATCAAATATGTTAGAATGAAAGCTCCATGACAGTATGGTGCTGTTCAAAATCTTTACACTGTGTCACAAATGTGTATTTTCCACCATTTTTAGGTGAACTGGCATCGAACACTCCTTCCGTTGTACACAGAGTTGCTCCAAAGCAGGGCTCTGCTGCTGTGACACTACCCCACCCCACAACTACCACCACTGCTGATAACGAGTCGTACACTGATGGACAACCAGTTACTGCCCAAAGCACTTCGCTTTCAAACACCAAGACACAGCAACAGACAACCACATCTACTACTACTACACTTACTACTACACAGGGAGCTGTGAGCACATCCTCCAAAACAACAAATCCACTCAACAAAACAGCACATCTAGGAAGAAATACAGCTAGTCCAACTCTACAATCATCAAGGACAGGTAATAAAGGAGGGTCTTGTGCTCTGTATTTCATTCGTTTTAGAGTGTCCTTTATCCTTTGATAATTTAAAATAGAATTATTTGTGCAGCTGGGACTTTTTTTACTGAAAGAATCTGGAAAAGGCTTCAAAGGAGGGAAAAAGCAGAAACACTTTTCCATGGAAAGTGGGGTGGTAATGTGTGGGGGCAGACAAAGTAAGTATGAGCAGGAGGTGAGAGGCAGGATTGAAGAGGGGGCGGGGAGAATTGCAGCCAAGCAGAGAGATAGACAAGAGGAAAGTAGGGTCTGAAAAAGAGTCTGTTGGGAATACAGATGAGAGAGTTGATGGGCTGGGTTGAAGAAAGGTACAGGCACAGAAAAGCAGGGACTGGGGATGGTAATGAAAGCCAGATGCACTGAGAAAGGGGTGTAGGGTGGGGAGTAGAAAAAAAAGTAGATGGAAAAGGAAAAGCATGACACATGGGACACATGAGCCAGTCTCTAAGATGACCAGGGAACAACATCTGAATGGCTTTTCAGACTCATGTTCCATTAACACATTTAAAGTCGTCAAGTAGGTTTCTGGGTAGGTCATTGAACGTTTTAACAGCCTGCATCCATGGCGGTGCCAGTGTGTACTGCATATATGTGTCTGTCCACATGTTGTTTCTGGTTCATTAACATATATTTGTGTGTCCTATGACATGCAACAGGATATTTTTTTTAGTACATGTGGACAGAAAAAACAGTGTTAGCAGTCTTGTATGTGATTGTGTGTTAAAGTGAAAACTCAGGGGTAGCGGTAAGTGTATCCAGCTGTGTAATGTGATCAGCACATCTGGAATGCGTCTGGATCTTGCTCCTGTAAGAACAAAAAAAGTTTAAGGGAAGGAAGTAAAACATACCCTTATATAAATAAAGAGGTGTGTCTGATCTGTAGGCTGCGTTCGGCTATATGAGTATGAAAGTGAAACGCGTCTGTGTGTCTGACAGGAGGGACAGAGTGAGGGAGAGAGCCAGGAAGTGAAACACATGTTGGAGTGAGGCATTAGTCAGTGTGTCAGCTTTATGGGTGTCTTCTACAGAGTGAAACGGTAGTGTTTTACCACCAATCATGTTGTTCCGCCATACATCAAGTTTAAATGGTGTGCATGTTAAACAATTCCTTATAGGTAGATTGCCTTTACCTACAGCTGTTTCTTGGTTCCTCATCAGTCACAGTCATTTTATTTGATGTGTTTATTGTCATTCTATAAAATACTTTAAGTAGTTTTATTCTCGTCATTTCCTAGTGCTTCCTCATTTCTTGTATGTTATGTGTTTTTACGCTGTGCGTAATCTTTTACTGTCGAGTAGTTCACATAGCACTCTGATGAATGGGCCCATGATGATAATGCTGTTGGGTGTTTCCAGGGCAGGAGGATCAGGTGGAGCGCCTTGAACAAATAGAAGTGTGTGTGCACATGAGAAAATGAAATACAGCGAGAGTGACACAGGAATAATGAGATGCCACATTGTCATGGTGTCGTCTTGTCCCATGAGGTAGTTATGTATTGTTTAATACTGCACATTTGAACAGAGAGTTTTCCTTGATGCAATGTGACACTGTTTGGTGTTACATAATGTAGATGTTCTTGTGAATTACATAATCTAATCCAATTAAACCACACAATTACTAATCAGTTATGTTTTGCTCAGCCTAATGTCTTATATATATTTATAAATATAATGTGGATGATGTGGTGGCATGGCTTCCAAATTATCATACGAATTGAGCAGGTATGATTGATATAACACCTTTTATATATAACTCCACTTTCTTTTTAATACTTTGATGAAAACGACAAACAACACATGATTAGACTGTGGATTTTAAACATTCTCTTCTCCCTGTATGCTGGTATTAACTGATGTAGCCATGATTTGGGATACAGTGTTACAGTTGATGGGTAGCAATACATTTATCTGATACTAGCATAGAGGAAAGAGATAAAAGAATGAATGCAAAGTAGGATTTTGAAACGAAGATGTTATCAAGACTGTACAAGTCGGCTAATTTGATTAGACCTTGTGTTTATATTTATATTATATATAGACCTGGAACAAAGTGTCTGTGCCGAACTGATTAAGTTACAACAAAGAACTGAAGTGGGCCAGATGGTTCTAGCTCATGACTTTGGTGATCTACACCCCTCTAGTGGCTCTAAAATAGTATTTCATCTACTCTGATACTATTGCTCTGCTTTAAAGATAAATGGCATTTAGAAAGAATTTCACATTTTGGTTTCATATATTCAAAAATCTGAAAAACAAAAACACTGTTTCTCTTCTTCTAGGGACCTCTTCCTTCCTTACCACTGGTGTTGTACCTGTCATCCGAACAAGGTTAAGCCCCACATATAAGGCAGGTATTGTTCAGAGGAACCGCTCCATTCTCCTTGGATATCCTCAACAAGCCCCCCACTCTACTTTTAATCCAGCCCCCTCTCCCAGCGCCAGTCCATCCACTAATGGCACACTTCTCTATTGGGATGACCTGAGCCGAACTCTAGCTTTTGCCTGGGAGCTGCATGTCTACGGCTCAGCGAGCCTCTTCCTCCTTCTGTTTGCTGGAGCTGCTCTTGGCCTCACCCTGTCCCCTGGCACAAACTGTCCTCATCGGGGGGCTCTTGCACTCGCCAATGCTCTATTGTTTTTGGCTGGAGGCCTTAGGACGGCTCTCTTTTTAATTGACCCCTATGGCACACGGGAATTCCTCCCTCACCCCGCCGTTACAGCCCTCTACAACTTGCCTCTACACCTGCTAGTGTGGACACAGGCTGCCCTGGCACTGCTGGCATTGAGGGTAGCAGGAGTAAGTGTATTACCTCCAACTTTGGAGCGTCCCCCTCTGGTGGCTGTGTTGGCTGTGTTGCAGTGTACCCTGCTGCTGGCAGCTGATCTGCTTTCTCCAGCCCTGTCTCCTGTGGTGCCTGTCACCCTACAGGTCTTGTCCGTGTGCTGGGGCCTGGCTCTCTGTCTGGGCTTCCTCTGCTATGTCTTTCCACGTATACGGTGCCCTCCCATTCCCCACCCTGGAGATCCTGAAGAGGCCAGGAGAAAGGCTTGGACAGGGAGTAGGAGGACAGGGGTGATCCTGGGGAGAGTGCTGGCAGTGTGTGCAGTTCTGGGGGCACTGTGCTGTGGGCTCCATGTTCATGCCACCTTATGGCTCTATGGACTGCTAGGGAGCTGGACAAGCTTCAACTGGGGATGGTGGGTAGTGCACTTCTGGGCTCGGCTCCTGGAGCTGGCCTGGGGGTTCTCCCTCCTACTTCTGGGTTCCTGGGTATTCTGGAGGCCTCGGGGTTGCCGGGGAAGGGAGGAGGGCGGACAAGATACCAGAGCAGCAGGTGACCTGCCGTCCCCTGGCCAATCTGTAGGTTCCACTCAAAGACATACCTGCTGGTCCAAGATAGTCCAGAGCCTGAGGGGGAAGCCGTGTAGAAAGTCTGACAGTAATGGGGTGGGAGGAGGAGGAGCACCAGGGGAGGTGCCTAACAACTGGGCTGGCCAGGAGCGTCCTGGAGCTGACATCAGCAAGAGTCTGATCAGAAACCAGAACCACGAGCAGGCCGCTGCTCAGCCACGTTGCATCAAAGACAGCAACCGGGGACGCAACCATAGGGGCCGCTCTGCAGAACGAGGCATATCTGACGGCTCCACGGGCTCCCTCCTGAGACTGCAGGCGCTGGGCCGGCCTCCACAGCGCTCAGTGAGTGGCAGTCTGGATCAGGATAGGGACACTTCCCTGTCTCTTTATGAGTTTGATCTGCGGCCCCCATCTCCCATTGACCTGACCCGCAGCATTGACGAGGCTCTGCACAGGGAGCACCTGCTCACAGGAGGGAGCTTGTTTCATCCTTTAAACCCAACCTCACAGTCTCCCTCCCCAGGCTCAGGGGTCAGCCAGGGGCCCTGGCTCCGCAGGAACAGTGATCCTCAGCTGCTTTCTGAGAGCAGCGATGCCCCAACAGAGTCTTCCATGCCTCTGGGGGGAAGCGTTCTCAGCAGTGTGCCTAGCAGGCAGGTGACTGCTCCCCCCACGCCCTCCCACCAGGGTCACCGGTGGGCAGGGAACACGGCAGGAAGTGTCCCTTCATCAGTGTCCTGCCCTGTGTCACTTCGTCCTTCCAGAACATCAACAGGGCATCTGGGGGAGGATGGTGTGGATGATACACGGCCGTTTATCACCCCGGACTCGGAGAGGGAACGGGGGAGGGCTGGGAAGCCAGTGGGGTCACGGAGTTACCTGGAGGTCAGCCGACATGACGACTCTGCTAGTGTCAGCAGTGAAATTATTGATCTATGAACTAAAACTCGGACATGAGGACCAATGGCCACATACATCAAACACCCATTTACAAACACTGTTCTGAACCAAGACTTATTGTGAAAGTTTTATCATTGAACTGCCTAAAAACTATTTTTAGAACAGGGGAAATGATATCACCTAGCTGGAACAGATATGGTATACTTTTTTACTCTGAGAGTAAAACTGGGAGATCCAGCTCAGACAAACACAGCACACTCATAGCTCTTTCCATCTCTTTTTCACATATACATTATGTCCCTCTTTTCTCTTTCTCTCTCTCACACACATACACACACCTGCATAACACTGGTAAAACCTCAAGTAAATTGGGACCATACATACATTTCAAGTCCTAAGAAAGGCTCTTTAGCAGGTCCCTGCTTGCAATTGGTGTTTTAATTAAATCCATAAAATAGACTGAGAAAGGTAAAAGGCAAATGTGTGTCTAAGTGTCTACGTTCCATTTCTATTGTTTCTGTGAAAAAAAATGTCTGCATATCAACAATTGTGAATGTTATTGCTTTCATAGCGTTTATTTGCTGTCTTCATATTTCAATTTGCTTTGTGATGTAAAGTTGTGCCATACATAACCTTGGTTGGTTCTGTGCTATTAACTCTCTATAGCGTCTTACCACCAGTATCATAGTGACTCAGCTAGGGATTACTTCTTCTAAGCTCTTAACATGCTGTTCTTGGTCAGTCTGCCTTGTATGTTAATGTGAAGCTTGTTACACAAAGAGGCAGGCAGTAAACAACAGACACATGCTTACAAGTGAAAGTGCTGCTGAGGCTGTAAGCTGTAGCTGAAGTTGTCAGACTTCAAAATGAGATTCAGACTTTCACCTGTGCATTTCATCTTGTTATTTTGCTTCAGGGCAGAGCTTCTGCAATTAATAAATATGTACAATTAAAGCCTCTGACTGCATTTTTACAGAACTAATATTAAACATAATCATGATCCTATCAGTTGCATTGAATCAATTCAGACTGTTTGATATGTTAACTTAAAATGCTACACAGCTTTGCAGGGCTGCACCCGACAAGACTGGCTTGGCATGAACCTCAGATCTCCTATACTAGACATAACAGAGCACTTAACTGTAAGCCTGAGCACTAGACTGAAGTATTTTACTACTAAAGAGGAAAATATCTTTCAAATATATGATGTATAAGCAACAATGTAGATACTGTTATTTTTGATGTTCATGAATAAAGGTGTATTTGAAACATAGCTGTAGTTGTTACTGTGAAAGACAATCTAAAGTGGTATTTGTTATGTGTCTGAGCTGTGCAGACAGTTATGCTATTTTGACATCAGATTGTGGCCTCTTGAGGACATGCAGTGCTGTGACAGTTGATACTTGACCGCAGAGGTTATGTCAAGGACTTCCTGGGCTGTGCTCAGGATTGTAATGATGCAGGTTTTGCAGGATGAATAACGGCCAAGGTCTGCAGGATTTTGATTTATTTTTTATTTTTGTTGTTAAATTATGACGAAGGTATCGGAAGGAAACAGACAAAACACTTCACATGGAACCATATTTAGTCTACTTAACTTGAACATGTTTGGTGATCCTGAAAATAGCCCTCTGCTGTCTTACACTTTCCCACTATGGATCATTTCAGAATAAACCGTAATTTATGCCTCTGTTCCTGGTGAGAGCCAGACCATGACTTTTTTTCCAGTTACCTCAGGGTGACTAGCAGTACCTCCCAGTGATGTGAGATGCTTAACTTGTATTTTCAGTACAATGGCCTTGTGTTGTTGTATACATTCCAATTAAACCGTAAGATTTGACTGTATCAGTACTCGCTGTTACCTCTTGTATTCATGACCAGGGTGGCATCTGCAGCACCCGTAGTGTTGTCCCCTCCACAAAGCAGTACGTGCCATAGAAAATACAATCAATGTGCCCCCTCTGGTCTGTAGTCACAGTGCAGGAGTACAGTGTTAGATTACCTTGTTTCTTTTGCTCACTAACTTTTGTTCTTGTAATTCTTGCTGCATTTCATGTCTGGATTCAAATAAAAACAAGAAAACTTGAAACACCCTTATTATTATTATTATTATTGTTTATTTAAGTATTTCACACATTTGTAATAATGTAATTAACTATAGAACTGTAAAATTGAAAATCATTGTTTTTAATCTTCTCATAGTCTTCAAACTGTTCATTTTGTTGAATAGTGAAATGATTCTTCCAGTCATTAACTTTCCCTGGAAAAACAGCAATAAAAAAAGTAGCTGTCTTTTTCTCCTCTGTTTGCTTTTTAAGTATCCAACATATGCAGGGAAACATATATAACCTTTGCACATGTAAAGAAATATTTTAAAATCAAATTAGTGAAACCATTTGCCATGTTGTTATTGTTCACGTTGTTAAACTGAACTTTTTCTGTCACTAGTTTCTTCGGCTCTGGGGTGGGAAACCGTGCCAAGAACGAGCACAGCCGTCTGCTCACCTCAATCAGGCACTATAGAACAAATAATGGATGTAAGAACTAGTCTGTGTCTTCACCCACCACCCTCTCGCATGTTTGTACCAGGAGCCAAACTGGTGTTGGTGAGATAACAGAAAAACAAATCACAGGTGATAAAGAATATTTCATCTATAACATATTTGCTTTTAGTTTCTTTCTTGCTTTTTCCCTCCATGAATCTCTGGAGGAACCCGCTCCAGTTGGCAGGCTCTGGCTAGGCCATGTTCACGGGATTAAAGTAGAAATAAGAGACCACAATGTCCTTGGCAGTCCATATACAGTAGATTATCTGCAACTAGACAGAAATCAAAGGAAAATGCTGCCAAACCATAGGTGTAGCCTATTTCGTCTTTGGACTTCCGTTTAAAATGTGTGGGTTTTATCACTGACTTGAAGTGCCACTATATAACTCAAATACAATTGAATTGAGACAACTCTTTCATAGAGAGGGACTGTCTAGACGTTCGGGCGATAACTGACTGAAATTCAGAAGGTCCAGGATGTGAGACACAGACACGTTTCCTTGGAAATTCAAGGAAGATGTTATATAGTTGCTTAATAGCAGTTGTTATAGTACCAAACACATACTAGCACAAAAATTCCAAACAAATCTCTCTTAAAATGAAAAAAATCTCTCTGCACCAAAACTACTACTGCTTTTATGTCCTCATGTTAAATTTAAGGTGACAATCTTTCCTGCTTCAACAGAGTGTGAAAACAAACTGCGCATACGCCATTCTGCAGAGTAGAGGTCAAATATCCAAGTGAAGTAACAATAGGCCCAACACATTTTTGAAATTGCTGTTGGCAGCCTACATACTCACTGTAAACCCGAATAAGTTCAGAATACTCAGAATATTTGTGGAAAATGATTATCTCAAAAACTCTTTAAGTAGTGATAAAAATATTTTTGAGTAAACCGTAACTTAAATATAATACATTTTTTAAAAACATTTAAGTTCTGCATACTAAATTACATTGATTCACTGATGCTTATTACATTAAATTCCACTTATTCTTTATTAAATAAATGTAATTGTGCACAACTTAGAATCTGAGGGAAATCTACTCAGACAAATGAATTGTGCTACACTCAAATACTAAGGGAAACTCAACAAAATTACTACTTGTAAACTTAAAATTTACAAAATGCCCATTTTCAGATAGTAATCCTCAAAAATTCAAATACACCTCCATTATGACAATTCAAGTTGTCTTTATTAGTATCATCTTCTCACAACATCTTCTGTCATTTCTACATTTAACAGACACAAAATAAGGCACATTTGCATTAAGCTGAATAGACTAAGTAATTGACAGCTTGATCAAATTAACCAGGAACAATTTTGATAATCAATTTGTTTTCATTCTTTTTTGCAATAATGTTGAGCATTCTCTATTTCTAGATTCTTAATGAGATTTTTTTTTGGTGTCAAGTGATGATAATAACTTGAATCTTGAGCTAAATAAATTTTCCTTTTACTTCTTACTTTACTGTGTTTTGTGGAAAAAGCGACTATGCATAATTTTATCACATGAGCAGCACTTTGACTTAAATAATATAAAGGGTGCTTTAAATGTGGAGTTTTATGGAATCATAAGCAAATAAAGGTAGCTAATAAAGATTGTTTAAAATAAGAAGTCCCGCACTATGCAAATTTTTAAGTCAGGTAGACAAGGTAATGGAACAATATCAGGGTTTCTGCAGGTTTCACCTGGTCAAACTGAAGACTTTTAAGACCATTATGAATGAAATTTGACCTATATCAGGACGCAAAGGAAATGCAGTCACAAAATTACTTGCAGAGTAAATCAATGTATTCACATTAGGGTAGACTGATGTCTATAAAATTGGCATTGGACAATGTCAACAATGAAATACTGGGATGGACGATGACATTGATAAGCTGGCATGCAGTGCACCTGCTGATGTGAAAAATGGATCACCAGTGGGGTGGGGGTGGGAGTTCTGTGTCTTTTCAGTGTTCATAAAACATAACCTACTGCTGATGGATAAACTCAGGGGAGCAGACAGGGAGACAGAGAGAAGCAGGTAAAGCCGGTGTGTTTGCAGTGAGAGACCAGAGGTAAAGGTGTGTGTGTGTGTAGGGAGAAGTCGAGGCAGGCACAAAGCAGGTACATTTACAAATAATAATAGAAATAATGTCCATGGGAATTAAAACATGCTTTCACAAGGCGGTATTATGTAAAAAAAATTAAGGGTGTATTAGGGTGTATTATATTTACGTTAAGGTTTACTCAAAAATATTACTACTACTACTACTAAAAAAGTTTGAGGTAATCAGTTTCCACAAATATTTTGAGTATTCTGAACTTATTTGGGATTACAGTGCAGCTGTTTCTCGCATGGTTTTCTCTATAAGATGAACAGTTGTAAGATAAAACTGAATCCAGGAGACTAGAAAGGGCGTTGGTTAAGTCAATTGTACAGTTTATCAATTTTACTCGTCGTAGGGAAACAAGCCAGGACCACACACAGTGATAATAAAAATCAGACAATCTTTTTTTTTTTTTTTGTATTACATGATCACTTATAAAACATGTGTGGGTAAATATTCTTTTACTACGTTTAAACATACACTGATTATTTCCAAGAGATTGTTATTGATTACAGCTGTATGAAGACAATTTTCGCAGTAATTAAACAATAACCTTGACAGTCAAATGTTGATTGAATGAATCAGAGTTCAGGACTCTTCATCAAGCCTTTAAACTTCAGTACGAAACTTCAGTGTAGGATTCTTTATCTTCTGCTTGTAATCCTCCTCAAACGTTTCATTCTGGGCCACAGTGAAATGGTTCTTCCAGTCACCAACTTTCCCTGGAGAAGCAGAGACAATTATTCAGCTGATTTAAAATCAATCATGGTTTCTTTGCCAGTGGTCATATTTCACTGTACCTTTTCGCATGAAAGGAGACACCTTGTGATTCAAAACTGGGGCCGCGGAAAGGTTTGTCATTTTGTTTGCTTTCATGTTGTCAAACATCACTCTATTTATGATTTTTTCCTTCTCCTCAGCTGAAGGAGACAAACCAAGGAAGGAACAGAGACGGTCTATCTCTCGTCCACAGTCCTGCAGAAAATGTAAGAATCTCAGCGTCAGCCTTGTGACAAATAAAATAAAGATACATAGTTATCTTTCTGACTAACATCTAGACTTAAAAAGGCTATATTCTTATGAACACAACTCTACACAATGATGCTCCCCTGGTCTTCTGTCCTTTCCTCAAGTCTAATCTGATTAAGGGGAAACTAACCATGAAGGGGTGGGAGCAGTAGTCCTTTTTTCATGACTCTCTTTCTGTTTGGTTAGGTTTAGTTAAGGCTGGTTTAGGGTTACGGAAGACTCGTGATCCTACGGCCCATTGTGGGTTAGATGGCTTCGCTTCTTTTGTTACTTTTGGCCAGCTCATTAGACCTGTTAATCTGTTGTTCGAGTTTGATTTATGGCACTTTTTGTCATTTATTTAATGAACTTAATGTTTATTTTTTGCATCTCCTTGACTTTTTAAAATTATATTAGGCCTCTTTTGTAAAGAGATTCATAACAACGGTTTACTCAAGGTCTACCATATATTAAAGAATATTTTGACTGCGAGTTAGACAAATGTGATAGCATGCACATATCTGTAAATATGAATAGTATATTTATATAATGCTTATATAAGAGTATAAATATGAAGCTGGAGCTAGGAGCCAGTTAGCTGAGCATAGCATAAAGACAGGAAACAAAAAGAAACAGCTAGGCTGACTCTAAAGGTATAAAGAATTTGCCTCTACTAGCACCAACAATGGTTACAAATTAACACGTTACAATATTTTGTTAAATTTGTACAAAACTCAAATGTTAACTGCTTCAGTTTTGATTTAACTGTATTGCTCACTTCCAAGCCCTTTTCATCCCACCATTCACAATCTCTCCACAAGATGGCAGTTTCCTGCCCTTCCCTGTCTCCTGATTTTCCCCTGCCCCTCATTTTTAATTTTTCAGAATCATGAAGTGATGGACTGACTCCAGTACGAGGACCCAGCTGTTTCCAGTCCTTATCCTATGCTAAGGCAAACTAATTCTTACTCCCATCTTCATATTTACCGTACAGACATGTGAGTGGTATACATCTTAACACAAGAAAGTCAAAATGTTAAACTGCTTTTTTCATTATACATAGCATGTTTTTAAGGAACCAACATAACATTTAATGTACGTTTATTAGTTGACAGTTTTTTTCAAAGTAACTAACAGTAACAAATGTAAACAGTAATGACCAGCAAAACATTTCTCTCATTGAATAAAACACACTGTAAACATATTTTCAAAGCTTCTTTGAAAACAACACAAACACTCCTTAGTTTACCTCAATCAGGTCTTCATAGAACATGTAGTGAAGGTTTGAATACGTCTGTTTCTTTTCCCACCAGCCGCTCACATGGTCATACCATGGCCCAAACACCACTGTAGTCACAGAATAACATATGAGGGAACATTTTGCAGTTGAGATGACATTATGCCTCCTTTTACATTAAAACTACTTTGAACTTACTCTTTCCCTCCTTGAAATCCTGCAGAAACGTGCTCCAGTCACCTGGTTCTGGCTGGCCAAGGTTCATGCGGTTAAAGTGGAAGTAGGACACTGCACTATCCTTTGCATTACGAGCCACATAGACTATCTACACAAAGAGAAAACTCTGGGGTTCATAACTCACAAATTTCACAGACTAAATACAGTATGTGCATGGCTTTACCCTGCTGTTCTGCTCCCAGAAGGACTTTGGCACAAACTGGACTGGTAGATGAGTTTTTATGAGACGAGGAGTGGTGGGAAGCTGGTCTGCCAAATCTTTACCTTAGTGAGACGGAAAGACTTAACATACCAGAGAGTAGCCTGAACAGTTGTACAATACGTTCTGAGACATTTTACTTTTCACTAGTTGACTCACTGATAAACTTGTTGGGTTTTTTTTTATAATAACAAACCAAATGTTAATTTGAAGACAATGTGAAAGCGGTCTTACGTCCTGGTGAACCTTGTGAGAGTTGCTCACCTTGACATTATAGAGGGATATAATGTTTGGCTCATAACTATTTTGTTTCACTCTCATAGCATTTGTGACTGTAGAAAACAGCTGTTCTACCTGCTCAGCACCAGACAGCAGACAGACAAAGTTAGCAAGTAGCTGGTGATAACATTTAACAGCTGAAGAGCTAGATTTTCACCAAAGTTGATCAAGAACATAAACAGAGCAAAATGAGAGTGAGCCCGGTTTCAGCAAGCAGGCTTAACAAACTCACTACACTGTTTACAGTGTAAAGATCTGATTAGACCCATGAATCAACCTGGGGGTATAAAAGGTATGCTGAGCTCCAGGAATGGCACTCTGTCTTCAATAGGAACGGACGCCTGGCGCTCTGGACATGTCTGCCCAAAATACAGAAGATCCAGGATGTATGAGACCCATGTGGTTCCTGAGATTAAAACACATGAATACATTGTGTTCAGTGGCCTGAACATATCAATCCAGGGCATTCATCAACATAAAACTAAATGTAACCTATTACTATGATGCCACAAGCTCCATGCTCTTACTCACACATCCCACCTGCTTTAGGGTAAGTAGCTATAAGAATATCATCTGGTCTGGCTTTGAAGTTCTGTACGCTGTCCCAGTTGTCAGTGAAGTATTTGGTCATGGAGAATCCATGGAAGTCAAACAATGTTGGACGAGGTGGCAGCTCCATCTGCGAAAGTGACTAAGTCTAAAAATCTAAAACACCAATATGACATTTTGAATATTATAAACACACTAAAACAAATGAGTCAGTAATCATCTTGAACCAGTGTATCAATCATTTTCATAATCGGAAAAAATAATAAAGTAGACTAGTCTTAAGAGCCTGATGTGTGTGATATGTGTAATCAATGGTCTGCGTCATTTGCTATTCTCGACTTGAACATCACATCAAAATACGAAAAACAAGCAGTTATTATTTTTTGTGTTACAATCTGGTGTTGATGTTGCATTCACGTGCTCCTCGGATGGTCCCATGGAAGGAGCTGGGAAGGCATTCTTCCGACTACGGTGTGTTCATGAGCTTTATGAGGAAACAATATTCAGGTTTTTGTAAAGCGTCTGGGAGTGGATGATGGATTGGTATGTAGGCTATGTGATGTTGCTCCCCAAGTAGGCTGAAACAGTTCGTAGTTTAGCGAGTAACCTATTTCCCCAGATTTGTTGCGCCACCGTTACATACCCTAGCCTAACCAACTTTTCTCAAATAATGCTCTACCAGACTTTATCGGTATTAATGCTAAAAAGTAGCCTAACTGATCTAGCTCACGCTACAAAAGTAGCAATAACGATTGCAACGTAGTAGCTACCATATTACAAATTAGGCTACATGTGAGAAAAAAACGTCATACGTGAATTAATAAAAAAAAGCATTTACTTTCTTGCGCCATGTTTTTGTGCAATACGACGTCAACTCGACAAGCCGGCGTGCACCAAAATTTTCACAGACTTACCAAGTTGTTAATATTCAAGTTCAAAGTAGTCTAATGCACACTCACCCGCTGAAATTTGCCAACACAACGGTTGTGTCTGGATCATGGACACTGAAGATATCAGGTTGTGTAATAGGTTACTACACTGTGACAACTTCCTGAAATAATGAATGTTTGCAAGGACGGATATTCCCGGTCACTGTGGGGACAATAAAAGGATGTCCCACCAGGAGAGGTTTAGAAATGTCGGAGAACCACTTTTTTCAACACTTTCGAAACGCATTGAACACGAGTTGATCAAAATTACTGCTGGATATTGGTAGGGGCATGTACCTTCCCAACTACATTCTATACCCTTAGGTCCACCCAGGTCCGCAACCTTGTGCTGTTGTTATGTGTCAGTTTATCAGCTCTGAGTCTAAATGTGAGCACTCCATCAGGTCAGAGGTATCATTTATGTTCTAACAAAGTTATGGTAGGTCTACAAGGTAGCTTACCAGATAGATTTATTTGTCACATTACAACAGGTTGTAAAGTTAAATTTAGTTTGTGACTCCCTTCTGCTATGTAGCAGACAATATACAGTACAAAAGCAATAATAAAATGGTAGACACAAATTAACTATATTCAACAGAGCAGTGATGAGGATGAATTTGAATTTAAAAGCCTGATAGTTTGGGGGGAAAGGCTGCTCTGCAGTCTGGTGGTGCGGCAGCAGAAACTATCTCTTTCCAGTATAGGCAGCAGGGTGAACAGGCTGAGGGCTGGATGTGGGTACTGTCCTTTAGTATCCTTAGGGCTCTGTGCAGGCACCTCACCTCACCAATACCACTGATGCTCGGGAGATGGGTACCAACAATCTTCTGAGCAGTCTTAATCACCCAGTGAAGAGCCCTCCTATGGTGCAAGTTTTTATGCACCATATCTGGAACAAACTCCCAGAAAACTGCAGGTCTGCTGAAACTGTCAGTTCTTTTAAATCTTTTCTTTTTACAACTGCCTTTAATTAGATCAAATGTGGATTAATGTTTTGCTATTGTGACTTTTACTGTCCTGTTTCTGTTTCCTATTTAACTCTTTAAAATATATTATATCCGGTTTTATTTTATGTAACACTCTTTTAAAAATATTTATTGTTTTTTTCCCGAGTTTCCCTTTGTTGCTTTTATGTTTTATTTGAATTGCCTTGTTGTTGAAATGTGCTATACAAATAAACTTGCATTGCGTTGCCTTCAGTCCTGGGCCGTGCACCATCCATGCCACTTAGTGATGTTTCCAGTCAGGATGCTTTCTATTGCTCCTCTGTTAACAAACACTTGGTACAGGAATTTAGCCTTCTTAAGCTTCCTAGAGAAATACAGTCGTTTTTGAGCTTTCTTCACCAGCTTGGAGATGTGAGATGATCATGTCAGGTCCATGTTCTCCTCAGCAGGGCCGTGCAGAGACCTTTGGAAGGGCAGGTGCTCAAGGGGCACATGGAACAAGGATTTTAACAGTGTTGTTTTCAAAATAACGATACAGAAATATATATCATTATGTACTCCTTGCTGATATGCGTATACTGATGCTTCTATCGGTAAATCAACAAATGCTGTGATACAGTTTTGAGAAAGATACACAGGCAGAGAAATGCACATTTTGGTGACCAGCGGCTCAAGTGAAAAAAACGGCACTTGTCAT